>JAHZMX010005104.1:0-10751 GCA_027743895.1 Seira musarum
GCTTGTGTCTTCATGGCGAAGAACGTAATGTACCCACCACAGAGCACTATCAACTGGCTTCATAGGTCGATCCTTAAACCGGTTGGAGGCGAGTTGCATTTGATGTTTAAGACTGCAGAACAAAAAATGTTAAAGTTAATGAGATTTGATAATTTAGTTCCACTGATCGTGGGCTTAAAATTTTACCTGGAATCTGAGAGGAGTCGCGCTATAGCTTCATCCAACTGTTCCTGGGTCAGACTACCGATTTCCAAACGGATTCCACGACCAGTTCTTTGGAGTCTTTCTGCATTATAGTCCTGTTCAGCAAAAATTGGAAACACGATCATTGGAACGCCATGATGCACTGCTTCCTGCATGCTGAGCAATCCGCCATGAGTTATGAAACCTTTACACTTTGGGTGTCCCAAAACGTCTTGCTGTGGCATCCAACTGGCAGTCATTACATTTTTCGGCATTTCCTTTGGTCTTTCGCCATTCCACCTCCAAAGGAAACGACCCTTGCTCTTCTCAATTGAGTTCCAAAATATTTGCCGGATGTATTCAGGACTTTTTGCCATATCCGCTTCACTTCCAAAACTTACGTAAATAAAGCCGTTATCTCCAGCACCATTCACAAAGTCCTCCATGTCTTTTGGAAGGGGTTTAACAGTCTCAGACACATGCATTCCCCCGACAGGAACCACGAGTGGTGGCAGTGATCTAGGGAGTTCCTCACTAAAATGAGTATTAATGAAAACCAAGCTCGTGTTCCTTACAAGCTCCGTGACTGGTGGCATCTTTGGCTGAGCCAATTTTTCTCTGAGCAATGAATCCAGAGGGGCAACCCCATTGAATTCACGATTGAAATAAAAGTATAGGTATGAAATTGCCGACTTCACCCTCCCCAGGAATCCAAGTGGCAAATCAGTTGCAAAATGAACGCCAGGGACAGTAGCGCTCTCGTCTGGAAACCCAAAAACATCCGGGAACCAATCAAAAACATGAGTAGTCCCGAACACGATCGTCTTAGCATTCCATTTGTGTGCGAGGCCGTAGGCACAGTCGTTGAATAAAGCGTCGACTATAATCAGATCAAATTTATTTTTCTCCACCCATTCCACATTTTTTGAATTATTCAGGAATTGTGTGCACATTTGAACTCCAAGTTTTGGAAGCATGAAAGTCATTACGTACACAACTGTAACTCCATAATTTAGTCTTAAATCAATAAAGTTTGGAGGGACTGCATGCTCAACTCCCTCCGGAATTACGTCTTGAACTTTGGGATGCGGATTTTTATTTTTGACAGCTTGAAGAAACGTTACAGAATGGCCTTGTTCGGCCAGTTTTGTAGCAAGTGGCCAGGCGGTTATTCGATGGGAATATGTGGAAAGACCGAAGAAAAAGAGAATCTTTTCACTGGTAACACAATGATGGGTGCATATTACCCCAAGAAGGAGTAAAGTCACACATGGAACGATTTTAGATGTCTTCATGATTACAAAATATTGGTTTCCCACATGAACAGAAAAGACTAGGAGCAGATCACTAAAATTTACACTCGGAAATACTATTTTGTTTTCCTATTTACATTCTCGTCATGTTGAAATGAGATGAGTTGATGAAACTTGAGCACATGTCAGTCCACTTAAACTTGACCTTGATTTTTCCCTACAGACTACAGACAACACATGCCGTAACAGGTAAAAGATGAGTTTGCAACTTTGTCCAGCAGCATTACGCTACGCCGGCACATGCACTATACCAAAATCAATTGCAGTCAATGCCGGTGGATAGGATCATTTTTAACATGAGAAAGAAAAGAAATAATTTTTGACTGTTGTTGCTATTGAATGCATGCTATGTACTTTATATGGTATCGATTTATCCTCTAAATGACTTCTGCTCAAGCTGACTAACATTTAAAATTGGACTACTTTTACTGATGAAAAGCGGAAGTTTTGGTCGAGCCACGCGTAAAATATTAACCACACAAGAGGAATATTTTACTTCGCATAAAAATGTTTGTTACAACTAGGAACATACAAAAGCAGATTTCAGAAGTTTTAAACAAAAATTACGGAATGATTAATGTAGATTTAAGCAATGCTATTGTCACTAGTGTAGAGGTTTATGTAGGACGTTGACATCGACGCTGATGCTGCAGAGCTTGAGTGGCTCTGCTGAGGCTGTGATTCCGCGTCCGTGCTCGTGTCTTGTTTTTTCCTTAGATGAGCATCCCCAGTCTTTTTCGTTAGCCATCTTCCTCCAAATCTTCCTCTATTTGGATCCTTAATAAATGAGGCTCTCTTTGGTTTACCTCCCTCCGAATGATACAAATTAATGTGGCGTGTTAAAGGCTCACTTCTGTTGAATGCAGTCGGACAATATTCACATTGATAAGGTCGCTCGTTCTTATGAAGCTTCATGTGCAAATCAAAGTTGTACTTGGCAGCAAACATTTTGTCGCACAACGGGCAAGGATATGGGTACTCTCCAGTGTGGATTACTTTGTGTATCTGTAGGTCTTTATGATGCACAAAGCGACGGTCACAATAGACGCAAGCAAATCGTAAATCGTTAGGGTTAGGATGAACTCTTTTTGTATGAAGTCTCAGGTAATCGGCAGAAGGGAACGATTTTCCACACTGGGGGCAGAGATGAGATTCCTTTGATGAATCGGTTTCTTCACTTCCGCATATGTTTAAGTGTTTTTTTAAATTGCCCGATTTAATAGCGATTCCACACTTGGGACACTTTGTTTTAGGTCTAGGTTTAGGTACTTCACCCCGACGCATCGCCTCCTCCTTCTCTTCATTTGTTGTAGTGCGTTGAGCGGTGTATCTTGTAACCGTGTAGAGTTGTCCGGACTCCTGGGAAAAGATGAATACCAAGAATTGAGTTAACATATTACGTGGTTGTTATATAAAACGGAAACTAAAAACGAAAACGTTGGTTCTTGTACTTACCAGGCATACCACAAATCTCACATTCGAGTTTTTTGCTCTTTATTTTGTCATGATAATTCAAAAAATGAATTTCTGTTTTCCCTTTGGTTTTCCCCACGTAATTACAATATGGCCACGGGCATTTAAACGAAAGGTGTACACGGACCGCGTGCCTTTTCAATTTCACTTTTCCTTCAGCGTAATTGATACGCACTTCGGTGAAGACTTCGTTGCATTCAGTACACTTAAAGGTTTTCTCGTCGACTTTGTCGAAGTAAGTATTAAGATAATGATATTTGCCCGTATCTTCATCAAAGTTTAAGTCGTGTTTGTAATATGCTTCTCGACCCTTCTTCTTCCTGATTACACAATCCTTTCTTTCGTCCTCGTCCATTCTTTCCCATTCATCCCTATCTACACGCCCTTTCTTCCGAGCAGGCATTTCCTCATCTTCAAAATCTGAGAGGTTGAGTGTTTCAGGGTCCAAATCATCTTTTAGCCGGGCTTTTGCCGCTGCAGCCCTTCGCGGTCTTCCTTCAGATGGAACTGAGCCAAAAATATTCTCGGATTCGGCAATTAGTCTTCGTGTTTGCAATCGGAACCTGGATCCAGGATTTCGGTCCCCTGTAGGTTTTTTGAACAAAGGGGATGAAAGGGATGTCTCGGATGCTTCAATAAGTTTCGTAGCTTCTTCCGTAGTCTCAGCCCCATTATCATCATCGGCAGACATGAATACTGAACCTGCTTCATCAGGAGGTTCTGGTTCAATAATATCTAGTGGATCTGGAGGAGTAAATGAAATATCCGCGTCCTCTGTAATGCCAGTGTCACTGATGGCGCTGTCCTTGGGGGTTTCCACCTTTATAGTCTGAATCAAAATAGTGTGTTAGTTTAGTTGTAAGTTAAAAGCAAAACTGAAGATAAAACGATTACTTTACTTTACAACCTTTAATAATTATTACCTTTTTCAAACTACATTCACTCCCTCTCGATTTTCTCTTCTTAGCGAGGGACCTACCAACCGTTTTATCTCCAGGTAGTTTAGGCTTTGGATGCGCTTTCCTAATGACACTCTCCCCCAGCAACTTTGCTCTCGACCAAAAATACCGTTCATCCGTAAGATAGAGATCATCATCAAATCTACTTTCATTCTCCAAGATCTTCTCTTTGAAAGTCTTCATCCGGCCATTCAGCAATTTCTCGAGTCTTTGAATTTCTTCGTAGGAATCTTTCAATTTTCGAATCTCATCTTTGCAAATGCCACATAGCGGCACCGGTTCCGTATCCAGGTTCCAATAAGACTTCCACTCATTTTGGCCTTTGTAGAGTATTTTAGTGTAACTCACAAAGAACTTAAACAGTTCTATTTCCCAAGAGTAATTAGGTCCTTTTTCTTCATGAGCTGGATTCTGACTGCCCTCCTCCTCTTTGATGAAAATCCTGTTTCCTTCAGGGGTGAGAACATAAGTTGAGGTGTCTCCACAAAGGAGACAGGTGCACGTTTGTATAAAATGAGTGGTAGTATCATTGTTGGAATCTTCCATGCTAAAAAGAATTAATAAAATGTACTACAATGAGTTTTATTAACTAGTGCATATCTTGTAATTACAGTCAGTCAATAATAATACAACACTGACTTTTATCAATTTAGCAAAAAACAGCTCACTTGAATCAGGATTAGAATTAGGATCAGCTCAAATCAGCTGCATTGACCTAAAAGTAAATGCGATCTTCTGCAAAAAGCGTTTCTGATGTGCCACAAGAAAAGAAAGCAAACATAACACAAGCACATGCACCTAAGCAAAGTGCAAAGCAAGACAATCAACAAGACAAGCGAGCTTTGCCTTCTCCTCCATTCTATTTCAGTCTTTGTTCGCGTCATACTCTCTTTTTGTTTGAATCTCACCTAAAAAACTTAATTTTTTAAAATCCGATTTAAACGGACAACGGCAACTTACGAATCGATTATGATAATGAATAATGATAACCTCTGTGTCATTCTTATGCTTATAAAAAGAATGTTTTAGTGGTTGATAATATTTTAAGGACATTCAGGGCAAGGGCATTCTATCGTCAATGTCAACTTTGGTTTGTCCACCCTAATTTTAATTTTAATGACTAATGTTGAGACGATAACATGAAGAAATATTGTTCAGTCATTTCCAGATGCATTTATTTGGGGAAATACAATAAATAATTGGTTCATGTGCCATGTTCATGATGATCGTTAAATATTTTACCTTAGATGACTCATTCGTAATGAGAGCATGAGATAACATTTATATGCCCTTACATCATTTCCGCTCAGACATCAGACCTATTTCATTTTTAAAATGGGAAATTGCAAGAATTGCAAGAAATCAAAGCTTGATAGTTGAGTCTAAAATATGACATGACATGACATAATCAAATGATGTTCAGTTTTTTTTGTTTAAATCGAATGACTATGAGAAAACGAAAATAATTATTGATGGTTTTGAAAATGAAAACTGTGAATAAAACTGAAATGCATATAAAATCCAGAAGGTAGTCAAAGAAGGATTCCATTATTCAGATCTCTGCCATCTAATCAGTTACTCAATCAACGTCTTAAAAATCTTTGGATAAAGATGAAAATAAACGTATCTACTATTTCTTGGTCAGCAGGTTTAGTTATTGGAATTCAGTTATGTGTGGTAGCGATTGTTCTTCCCCACTTTAATATCTTTGGAGGCGCTATGGCTCAAACCAGTACGCCTGATGATGGAGGAAAGAACTTGTGCGCCATCATTCTGGAGAAAGAGACTGAAAAGAAGTGGGATGAATCTTACAAGATCTGTTTCAAGGAAACAGGGCCACTCAAGGTTCCAGAACCCGCATCAACCAATATGACACTTGAGGAGTATCATGATAAATTTGACGATAAGGTATTGACCGACATATACAAAAAACATATAATATATAATATTTGGTTTATCTAATTTGGCAATATAATTACAATGACAGTGTCTATTTCAATGCGTCTACAAAAACCTGGAATTGGTAAAATATTTTAAATATTACATAAAAACTTGGTTTTACTTTATCAATAAATGGTGAGTATGGTTGATTTTCGATCAAGGTGACGGACGCGGGAGGAGTAAAACCGAAAGGTGCTGAGACAGCTTTCAAAAGCAATATGACTGAAGAGATGATGGGAAAAGCAATCGGATTCTGGGATGGTTGTATTGGCGAAGCCGAAATTCTAACAAAGGCAAAAGGTTCCAACCCATGCAAAACGATTCAATTGCATATGTACTGCTTCAGCAAAAAATTGGGAGATGAAAAATTTTTGCGGGTAATTATAATTTAGATTTATGTTGATGCATATAAATAAAAAAAAACAGAGTAAAGTTTTTAATCAGGTTGTAATCTCTGACAGAATCTGGTTTCCATTTCAGAATTGCTAGCAAATAACACTACCGAAGACGTGGATGATGATGATGATGACGTTGATGATCTTGAAGAAATGGAAGATACTACAATAATATCGTTAGATGCCTAAATACATGTAATAATTAAACTTTTAGCAAGCACGAAAACTATGACTCTGACTGCATTTGCGATTACTCTGATTTCTAGCACTTTTCATTTTCTCAAAGTACTCTTCCTTTACAGGTATCATAATAATTTTATAATTTCCGAAACTTTCTTCTTTCACGACATTATCAAGTTGCCCCTTTCTCGAAAAATGGGGACGTCTGATGACAGAAGATCTTCTTATTCCTACTCCTCTCCGTTCATCACAGAAACGATGTTTTATCAATTCCCCTAAGAATGCCATAGATGCAAAAGATAGACCACACGCCAATAAAAAGTTAACCCCTTGGACATCGTCAAAATTGAGTTTACGTGTCTTCGGTTGGGTCTGCATGATGTATGAAACGGCATTTTCACACTCGAGATGTTTAGGCCAATGCATGTCTTTCCATTTTTGCATTAAGCCAGTGGTTACCGATATGCCAATCCTATAATCACAAAATAAAATACAATAGAACTTGAGAATACTTGACATTTTTAACAGAAAACTTTGTTTTGAACAGACATGTGCATACTCAGAATTAATGAGTTCAAGATATTTGCTTCCTTTCTGAAGGATAAAGGCAAACCCGACAGTGAAAAATTTCTCCTTGGCTATGGTCATCCTGCATGTATTATTGGTTTGGATGAAGTCTTCGGATAATCTGAAATCTAAATACGATTTCTCCTGTTGGAAAAAGTAAATATAACCAGTTATAAACAGTCAACAAATCTGCAAATCAAAATTCGCCTTCAGAAACCTAATAACCTTAAGAAATACATATTTTCCCGTAAGGACTTTGTCCAACCCAGCCTGATCGTTAGTGACCAGATCTCCAGGAATTGTACCCAGTTTCACCTTTTGGTACACACCGGAAGTGCTTGTCTATTTACAGAAAAAAACCCACAAGTTTTAAACTATTTCTGGAAAGCATTAATTATTTCGAATTACATTAAAAAGCGATGCTGTGGCGGTATCAGCCCGATAAGACCATCTCAACTCGCGCTGATTGACTAATCCTTCCAGATCATCGATAAAGTCATAAAGTTTTGGAACCGAAAGGAGAGACACAATGTAGCTCGTATAGATGTTGGCGACAATGAGGGTAAAAAACCACCATAAGATCACAACGAATTTGGTCGTCTTTTCCACTGGTGACTTCATGCCTTCAAAACAATTTTGTGAATTTGAATTGAAGCATCATGAATCACAGTAATTCACATTACATTATTTCTTACCTTCCTGGACAAGAGAGCCAATAATGAACTGAAACACATCACAGAGCAACTCTCCTCTGGGATTCGTTTGTAATCTTCTAATTCGAAGACTCACTGTGTGAAATACCCAGAGAGAGGGTCCTAATACAAATATGGTCGCAAATATAAAAAGCCACACCTCGAAGCGAAACGGGCGAATGAGTATGGTCAATTTGTTGCCTGCTTTTGGCGCAGGCATAAGTATTGCAGTGGGTTCCTGATGAAACGCCACAGAGAAGTCAATCACTTTCGATCGGGCATAAATTATGGAGAAACCAGTTATGCCCATATCAACTTCCTAATTCAAACAAATTTTTGTGATTAGTACATATTCTTTCATAATGATTGAAAGCGATTGAAATGTCTCATAATACCCCATTATTAACTTGGCCAATCATCCCCGACCAGCTTCCATTTTTCAAATCCATTCCCCAGTTACCGTCTTTACGGAGGTGAATCGTGCGTCTAAACATGAAATTAATTTCAGGAAACGAACGAACAAAAAATCTAAAAAAAATCTAAGAAGAAACATATTCAAATTAAGCATTATAAAATCTTACGAGAAGTTGTGTTTCTTCTGCAAAGCATCCAACACTTCGATTACGACACCAACAAATTTGTCATTTTTTGTTTGGACGAATGGTTGACGCTTAAAAGCGAATTACAATAACCTTTTTAGTTGACTAATTTTGTAATTAATCAAAAAAGATTGAGATGCATACTTACAATTACAGTAATTAAATCAAGGTTTTTCCCATTCAAATAAAGTTTCCCTTCTTTCATCTTCGCTTTCTTCAACGAGAGCGGAACAGTGGGGCACTGATAACCATTATTACCAATGTCCGTCTCATTCTTCGTGAAAGTATTTGCATTCAGACATGAAATGCAGGTTCCTTTGTACATGAGTGAAGCTTCCGGATTGCAAGAATTTAAACTGGATTCTCCTTCTCTTAAATCCTTTTGAGTTTTGATTACGGTTTGGTCGTCCGGAACTTTAAGACATATTTTTAAAAATATTAATGAAAATAAAAATTCTTAGAATGCTGGAGAATTTGTTACTTACCCGCAATTCCAATCATTAAAAAGAAGGTAAAAATTACTGAATTCCAAGACAAATGAGTCTTTCTTGCCATCTTAAACTTTTAAACAACGAAATTCGACTGAACTGGACTTTTACAATATTTTACTTCCTGAAATGCAAAACTAAATAAATCGATCGACTACCACCAAACTTTTCATTGTCAAGTAATAAACACTTAACTTCTCGGCTATAATAGACAGTGGAGGTCATCGAGGAGGAGAAGAGGTTTTCTTCTTGGGAAATCATTTTTATTTATGAACTAATATTTATACCTCATGAGTATCGCAAATCGCAAACGCCTGCAGTTGTTGACTTCTCGCATGCAAATTCGTTTAACTATCAAGCTCAGGTTTTCATTTTCATGTGGTAAAGATGACTATCACGAAGTGCATACCGCTATGAAAAATTGGAATAATGTTCCCCAGACTGACTGAAAGTGCATGAATAATTAAAATGTGCAAAAGTTTTGACGCGCACATTTCCAGTTTTGTCAGGAAAGTACACATATCCCAGATATGACATGGATGCATAAACCTTGAATAAAAGAGATATGGACAACTCGTCCCATCATTTGTCATTCAAACCTATTCAAATAATTTCAATATTCAAGGTCTGGAATCCTAAAGTTCTTTCTAAATCTCCAGCAAGGTCTTTTGTGAAAAAGGAAACCATAATTATAGTCATGTCAATGTAACCGTCACATCTAACAATCATAAATTCCCAACCCCAACCAAACAATGGGACAATAGAAGAAAGAAAAGTGAAAACTACTACAATTAAGTGACTATGCATAAGAGGAATAATAAGGTATATTTATACTTTACTATCGACCCCATATGAATTAGTAGGTGCTATGGAGTTCTAAAAAGAAAGATACAAATCATTTATGACATCCATTCAGAAGATTGTGACATTGAACCGATGCTCTGTTCATGGCCGAGGAATTTAGGTAATTGATATTAATGCATCATGGCTTGATCACATGAATGGAAATATTCGAGAAAATGGAAAGAAAAACTGATTCAGAAAACATTAAAGATTTACAATTATTTCATTTTTATTAGGAACTATCTGTTAGTAATACAATTTCATTCGATTAACAATCAACATGCTAAAAAATTATATTTTCATTTTCCCAAACACTTTCATTTAAGTAAAAAGCATAAATGGTCGCAGTCACAGGAATGTCCGAATTTATACACTTGATTTACAATACGTTAGAAATTACCTACTTGTACAATTTAATTTTAATTTAACACACATCATAATTTCATTTGTTCACACATTTTAATTAAAATGATTCGCGGATGTCTGATTTGATTTACAATTAATTCATTTTTGTCACCCATGTTAAAGACTACCTAATATTAGAATTGTACCCGACTTTATCCAACCTTAGTTCATTTAATGTTTGAAACAATGCTCAGAGGTACTTCAAAATTTTAATTCTCCCATACATTTAAATTCGATTTATATTATGGTCCCAGAAATACATTAAATAAATGAAATGAAAAGTTCCAGTTATAATTAGTTCTTTAGTAAATGTCACGATTTTACCAATCAAGGTCGAACTCCTCGTCAAATAAAACGTCAACGGCGTCCGGATACATTGCGTCTTCCACCCTTTTAATAACTCCTGGGAATAGATCATCCAATAAATTTCGGTAAGGCTTCCCACCTTCTCCAATGGCATTCTTTCTTGACTTGCCCCTTTTTGAAACGAGCCCCATCGATGGAACCGCAATGGTCTTCACGGTGAATGGTAGAGTTCTAAAGAGTTTCTGCTTACAAAACAGGTCAAAGACATCATTCATTTTGTTTTCTTCTTTTGGAAGAAACTTCTTGAGATGGCCGAGATAGCTATGGAACACGATCTTCTCCAAAGCCGGACATTTTTCAATCAAAACTTGCAAAAGGCATGGCCACTGTCTTACAGTGGAATAAGA
>JAHZMX010005105.1:0-20783 GCA_027743895.1 Seira musarum
CCCAATATCTCATGGAACGTTTCCATTTCCTGGAACTGGACTGGACTGGAGTGATGCACGTAATGCATTTGCATAAATGTCAAATTGTATTTACTCACTCATAAAGCTTTTGTTTCTTTGTAAAAGGATTTAATAATTAATCTTGTGATTGTGATTGGATTACCGATGCAGTCAAGTCATTTTGGCTTCAATTTTTTTCGGCTTCATCAAAACATGAGTTTCAATTTTCAATTTCATGGTTCAAGTCAAGTCAAGTCAGGTCATTCGGGAAATATGAATGTACTTTGATGACAACATGAAAAGCCGCAGCCACTGCCGCTGTACCAGCGCAAAACTCAGGGGAAAAGCGTAAATGCGCAATTGTTTGATATGCATGACCGCTAATAGTAAATCATGATATTGATTTGGAGGACATTCTATGAATGATGAATGACTCTGACTCTGGCTTGGCTCATTGGCTCTACAGCAGAAATTTGAGATAAGGATAAATTGTATGATGAATTTAATATTATATGATTTGTTTTTCGTTGGAGGTCAAGTGAAGCCAAAGCCAAGCCAGAAAAAAAATCCGGTCTTTAATCGGCATGACAGTAGCTATTTATGGAACATTAACGACTCGATAACGATTTCATAGGCGTCGCAATGTATTCATTTCGATGACACTTTTATTGCATTTACCTACGCAAAGTTGACAAAAAATGAAATCCGATCATGATTGTGATCGTTTTTTAATAGATTGGCTATGGCTGTATCCATGAATGAAATGAATGGGAGGATTGGATGGAGGATGCAGAGAAAAAATAAATAAATATTTTGAGCTTACCACCATCAATCACAGCAGTTTACGTTTCTTTGATCCAGTAAATGTCCAGTCCAAGTCCAGTCCTCTAGAATAAAATATGGCTCATTGATATGATATGTCATGAAAATTATCCTCCTCTTCTTTCTTCTTCCGTCACTCGCAGAAAAAAAAATTGTGGAGCTCTTGATCTGATCTGGTTGGGTCTGAGCTGATGTGGAAAGTTACAGTAAAGTTGACACTATAAAAGTAGCTCTTCCTCGTAGTCGTAATCCGTAATGTCAGAAGCGTCCATTGTCATTGATTCGGATTGTATTTGACGCAAAGGAAACTTCTTGGTCCCAGTATCCATCCAATTCCAACACAATTGCAAATTGAATGAATGAATTTTAATTTAAAGTAGGTTTGTAGGCGGAGTGAAAACGTGTCCTCTCGATCGTCACCAAAGAAAAATAGACGAAAGCCGATGAGCAGGGAACAATGAACTTCTTCGCGAAAAAAAATTTTGCAAACAAAGGAAGTCGAAGAATTTTTTTTCTTGGATGAAACAGGAAATTCAACTGCTCCTGATTTAGATCAATTCCAGTTCAAGTCCAGAAAGGAAAAGAAAGAAAAGAAACCTGTTATTTCTATAGAGGATCGAGAAAAATGTTACGTGGTCTCTAGTCCGTCGGTCGTAGTGGATCTTCTTCTTTATGTTTCGTTTTACATGTAGGCCATTCGCTTTTTATGTATCCAAAAAATTTCAATCCATCTTGTATTGCATTACAATATCGGGGAGAAAAACTAGAAGAAGCGGATGGATGGATGGATGGACGACCTTCACATTGCTATTGCTTTATTGTATTCATGTCATAGTGAAAAAAAAAAGTTATGATGGTGATGGTGAGTAGTATTCTTTTGTAAAAGACTTTTCACACTTCATTTTACCTCCATATATAAGCATATTTAAGCATTAGCTTCTTGAGTACGTGACGATGATGGTAATGGATGGAGTGGAGTGGAGTAGTGCCATGGGTTCGTGTGACTATGGCATGGCTAGAAAGAACAAATATTATTCTTCTCCCTCAAGAGTAAAAGAGCTACAATATTTGTATTGCTGATTCAATTGCAATGAAAAAAAAATGAGTCGGGACGAAAACTTTAACTGATGTTGTGTTGGGTAAGGAAAAGGAAGGATTATCGACCGATACTCCAAACACATACGGGACAGGAGTAGGACGGGGAGTTTATGAAAATGAAAACCCGTAAAAATCTAAAATGTGACTGTACATGCATTACGAGTGAAATATTTTAGCATCACTTCAGCATTTCGTCAATCCATCATTTTCTTATGCTTGTCTTGTCATTGACTTGCATCTCCTTCTGGATGTAAATGACCCAAGAAAAATAGATTCGATGCAAAAGCCAACCGAACTGACTCAGCAAGATCTTAACGTTTGTTTTTTATGCAGATGCGGGTGTTCGCAGAATTTTTCTTTGTTCACTTGCAAAAAAATCTGATGCAGCTTCAGTTGGGCAGATGGATCACGGAGATGATATTTTTTGTAAAGAATACACTGCGCATTACTATTAAAATGGCAGTACAAAGAAAATATAGTCTCGAACTCAAAATAGACATGATTATGACATAAAACAATTTCCCATATCTTGCCTTCTACAATTCTTATTCTTAAAAACATGTCATATTCATTCATGATGTGTCAGATCAGATCAAAATTTCATTAAAAACGAAACAAAGTAAATAATTCTATATGTACTTTATTCAAGTTTACGTAACAAGCCCCAAACACATTTAATTTAATTATCATGTTTTCGCAAATGAAAGAATGAAATCGAGACGTTAATTTACTGGAATTTAAGCTTCGAATTAGGTTTTGAGTAAACTGAGAAGTCATAAAGTCAGGATTTAGGTAATTTGGCTTAATGGTTATATACCGTATATTCTGATTTAGAACGCGGGGTTTAAATAGAGCGCGGGTCTGATATAGAACGCGGGGGGTCGAAGGCATTAATATGAATAGAACGCGGGTCTAAGAGCGCGGGTATGAAATAGAACGGGGGGGTCTAATAGAAAGCATAATGACCATGGCTTCCTAATAAGCATCTGCACGCTATAATCATCACATGATTTTGTTCAGAAACACCAAAAGTATCTATTTACCAGAGCCTTAGCTAGCGTTGGCCCGGCCCGGGTGAGGAAGCCCGGCCTTTGCTTATTTATATACAGGTTATAAATCCATGAAATTTATTTTCGTGTAGTATTTACGTTATCTGCGTAAAATTTTCCTTCATAAATCCGCTTCTAATTAAGCTACCTGATTTTACAAGCTATCTCAACAACCTGGTCGTCTAAATAACTTTAAAAATGAATGAAGAAAAACAGCGAGCGAAGCGAGCCGAAATTTTTTTATTTACAACTAACAATAAGTTAATCTTTTTCAGTTTTGAAATCGAGTTGGCATATGATTCATTGTCTACTCGTTTTTGACTCTTCTCTTACAACCCTTACCCGACATTCCTAGCGGATTTTCAAAAACTAGGCTAATTGAAACCAAATCTCTCAAATGCTTTATTATTGGGATCGGTTATTATCTACAAAATGTAGATATTTCTATTTCCATTCCTGATTTTCACTATTTTTCGGTCCCGTGGCCCGGCCCCTTCGGGGCCCGGCCCGGGTGTGTCTCACCCCCTGGCACCCTCGTAGCTAAGGCCCTGCTATTTACTGCCGTCTATTTGCTTGGTTTAGGCTTCCAATGAGTGTACGAGTTTGGTATAAAATGTAATTAAATTACTTCGATCAGTAATTGTCTGGCCCTTTGGTTTTTAATAAATGAATAGAACGCGGGTCTGAAATAGAGCGCGGGTCTGATATAGAACGCGGGGGGTTGAGAGGCAGAATTTGAATAGAACGCGGGGCGTTCTATATCAGAATATACGGTATGTATTTACTTATTCGGGGCGCTTGCGTTAAAATTACTGCTTTCTTACAGGAGATACTACTACTACACAGTAGAGATATCTATATTTATTGTGGTGGTGGTCTCCGAAAAATAATGGTAGTAGGCATATTCACAAGTGTAAGTACTTTTATTCTTATCTCTCATTCAATGAATACATGCATGAGGCGCGCTCTCCTTTCGTCTAACAAGACGAGAAAAATATGTGTTTTTTTGGCCAACTTACACACGTGAATCCTATATCGTCCATTATTATTAAAAGAGACAAGTGAGAGAGACAGAGAGAGACAGAGAGAGGGAGAATAGGGAGAGCGCAATTGAAGTTTTTTTCTTCCTGTGTGGATAGTTGAAGAAAAAGAAGAAGAAAAAACTAGGCTATAGAGAAAGAGTGAGAGAGAGTGAAAGAAGATATCGTATAATCACGTCCAACCATAACAATGGGGTTTACTACGGGGGGTTTATACATTACGTCCTGAGAAATTAGGCTCTTTTTTTCTAACATGAATCCATGTATCTTATCTGTTCGCTGAGGAAAAAAATAATATTTTCCACTAGATTTTCCTCTTTAACTCCGCCAAAGAAATGAGCAGTTTTTCTACGACGACGAGGGCTGTGAGCATTAAACTGCTTGGCTCTCTCAGAATCAAAGAACAAAAAAAGAGAGGAAAGCCGTTTCTTTACGTAATTTCCTATTCAGAAAAGGGAAGGATTGAAAGTGATGGGTTGAGTGAGTGAATGAGGGAACAAATAACCAGCAGGAGTTGTGAAGAGGATCGTCGTGAATTATCTAGTTTGAGGGAAGAAACTAAGTAGTAGTATATCAAAAAGTGTTTTTGCACCAGCTCTCTTTTCTTCTGTCCGCGATGAGTAGTAGTAGAAGTAGAGTCGTCTTTTTTTCTTGTCCTGTGTGTTCGTTCGTGCTTCTCCTCCGAATATATCACATTATATTTCATATGGAATGAAATATGTGTGAATTCAGTCAGTGGCACTCAATGCTCCTTGTGAGGTAGCATTAGAAAGTTCTTCTGTTTTTGAGTGAAAATTCCTTTCCTCTCTCAGGAAGCACTGACTCTCTCTTGCTCTCTTTGAAATGAACGGTTACTGGATTCCTCTTTGAAGGAGGAGGTGGAGGAAGGAAGAAGCTCTGGAGAGAGGGAGCAGAGCACCAAAAATAAAGCGTTTAAAAAGTAAAAGGAAACTAGGGCAGAAGAAATAGAGACAAGTACATTCAAAGATGAGTTTTATTTTCCCCCTAGTGAGTAGATCAATGTGAATAATTTAATTAGATTATTATGGGGTTGATTAACCGTGAAAATCCTCTCCGCTTCTCCATCTTTTACTACTGCCGTGTAGACTGTTTCGGGTGAACGGGTATTGAGTGCTAACGAGGACAAAATGTGAAAAGTTTTGGGAAAACAACAGTTATTTCCTATTGATTTTTTTAGTTCCCCCTTAATATATTTTTATAGCCGCCCTTTCGAAATAAGTCCAACTACAGCTACAAAAAGTTGTTTTATTTTCTCTCCCTTTTCCTTTTTGTAGATTTATCGCCCCTTGAATGTATAGTGGTGGTGTTTCAACGAGATTTGAATTTTAAACGTCTCCTCGATCTCTGTTTCTCCTTCCTTTTCTTTCCTCAATTATGTTGACTTCTTAAGTACCTTAAGCATGTGTAGAAAATGGTGTGCTTCATTCGTTATTGGAAGAATGGTGGTGGTGGTGGTACAACTACAGCCATGAAACAACTCAATTACTCTAGTCCCGAGACAATTTCAAGACACATTTTCAAACAAGTAGAGGTAATAGTAGTAGCAGTTCTAGTTTAGGCTCAGGGAAGACGAAAGTGTGTGGTGCAATTAAGGGCAATCTTATATCTACACCGGGACAACGACGACGACGACAGCGACGTCTAAAATAGCCTGACCTTGTGGGAACCAGATACCTTAATGTTCCCATCTTGGTTGTGTTTTTCTTCTGTCTTGAGGAGCTCGACTTTCTGATTTATTTATTTATTTTGGTGGTGGTGGTGTTGTCGTCGGTGGAAGATGATCAAGTTTCCTACATGGGTGAAAGTATTTATACTCATCTTTTCTTATAGAACCTTATAATGATCTATAGAAAATTAGTTAAATAGTGCGAAAGAGGAAACCATTATAGTTTTATATGGTCTGGTCACGTGGCTCTGTGCATAAAGTCGTTCTGCTGGGTATATAGTTTCCATTTGATCGAATGTATATACCCCATTTTGACGGCTTTAATTAAGCATCCTTAATGGCTTCTGTGTATGCATTTTAGTAGTTGAGAGCATTGGCACGTCCCCTTTTAACTATCGCTTTTCCATTCTTCTTCCATTAATATTTTCTTTCCCACATTATTTGTTCTAATTAATACAGCTTCTTTCACACTACTTTTTTTTTCACTAGACACGCTTTATGGCGGAAAAAAGGTAATAAAGACAAGACCTCGCCTTTTTTATCATTCCTTTCACGTATCATCATGAATGAGAGACTGCTACATTCCGAAAAATAACCATTTCCTCGCGTATGTAACCTGCTACCACAAAACTACTACCCACATTAGTACTTATTATTGTCATTACGTGTCTGTACATTAGCCACGTTCAATTTCGTGGTTTAGTTTGCCAAAATACATTAAATGAAGCCATGTAAGGGAGGAATTATCAGATAAAATTGATACTTACTTGTACATATATTTTTTTTACTTTGCGTTTGTGGAGACTCATTTGCTTGATTAGCATAAGCCGAGTCGGACAGAAGAATGAAAAAAAAATTGAATTAGAAATTATAGAGCTTGCTGGAGATAACAGAGTTCAGCTGTCATGCCTCATTTATAAATAAAAGCAGCAGTAGAAGGCCTTTCCACTAACAAAATAGCTTTAGTTTTGCGAATTTACATAATGATGCAAAAATAAAATGTGACATTCTCATTATTGATCACCGCACCACGAGACGATGCCGCAAATGACACGCCTGTCGCGAAAAGTAGATAGATATATACGCATCCACACAAATAGCAAAAGCAACATGACAGCGAATTTTTAGTTTCATCGTCCGTTTTTATTTGAAGTTCGATGCATACAAGACGGTTTCAGTTTTCTCCGCTTCCATCAAAGACCACAAAAAACAGCTCAGTTTATTGTAGTACTAACCGTTTGTTTTCACTCTAAAAAAATAAGTAAACGTTTTTGTTCATTTGTTTGCAATAATACCACAAGCATATAATAATATCTGAATAATCCGGACATGTTTGCAATTAGTTGGAATTAGTTTTTTTAGAACGAGCAAAAAATAATAATAATAACCGAGATAAAAAAGATTCACGAGAAATTGCAAAAAAAAACAATAAAATAAAACAAAAGGGATTCTACAAAACTGGAAAAATAATATCACCTTTTGTGCTCACTCACTCACTCACTGTTTTTTTGTATTTGCCACGAGGAACGTACGTATAGTAGTTTTGCATTTTTGATGTCACTGAAAAAAAAGACAATGAAACTTGTATTCGTACTGTGCAACCAAAATAATAATTCATTCTAGAATCGTAGTTAAAACTCTCACAATAAAATAACTTTATTTCTTTAGATCTCGTAATTCAAAGTAATAATCTCATGTCATCGTTGTTGTTCATGAAATAATAACTGGATTGTGTTTTTTTATGCTTTTGTTTATCGCTGAAAACAAAACATTCCACGCGTTTAGCTGAGGAAGCCCGTGTCCACCCTTTCCATTCCCGGAGCAATGAAATCCATAGACCGAAACCGAGAAGATGAAGGCGCGCTTGTTGGAGTACACGCTGAGAACCCCAAGTTTGGTGAGCAGGAGAAAAGGAAACCTCCATCCATCGGTATGTACTTATATCGACGTTCGCTCGTACTAACTAACAACTCCAATCATCATCCTCATCATCAACGAAATATAAAAATGACAACCACGATTATTTAACTGGCCATAATAACTACATCAAAATCGTGTGCATTATATCAACTCTTAATTCCCCGTTCCAAAAATAATGCATGTCCAATTCAAGAATTTTTTCTTCCAACTTTTGTTTTGGTTCTTTTGAAAAAAGCAGTAAAAATCGCACTTTCACTCCCTCTCGTCTCAGCACATTCTTTTTTATTTCTTGTTGTTTAACACAGTTAATGACGCAGTGCATGTTGCTTTTTCAAAATATCCGGATAAATTTATCCTGGAATCACGTCCACCATCAATAAAATATATTTAGTCCGTACAAGAGAAAGCATAATATAAAGAGAACCTTTTGTGTGCACTTGTAAGTATATATCCATTATTATGTACCTATATGAATACATCCATCCAGTATCAAGCACCACCGCAATATACTATAAAATTGACTTTTTCCTTTACGCGAGTGTGAACTACCTAATTATACACTCATTCATTTCATTTTCTTCAACCTCATCATAATTTATTCCCCTGCTTTATAGACTATTGACTTATGGATTCCCTCCCTAAAGAAAATAGAAAATGGACTCAAATACACAAGAACCTTTTTATTAGCATTTGATGAGCCCACCATATTTTTCGCTTTTTACTTATTCCAGTAATTTTTTTATCAATTCATCATGATGAATGAGCGCCATGGATAGAAAAAAAACTAGCATAATTGAGTAGTTAACTTACGATTAGAGGGGGGAAATTCCCTAAAAGTAAAAGATAAATTACCACTTGACTTTTCAAATACCTCCTTTCTTCATTAATAATTTTTTTATATTGAAATTGAATGAACCCAGACACACACATACACACACCTGGTCTGCCTGTCTGTCACAAGAAACAAAGTAATACTTCAATTCTATAATGGAACCACTTTAGATGAATTGTGTGTTCCTTTGACCTGCATACCATTATTAAGAAATCTATCTGTCTACCTGTCAAAGAAATAATCTAGAGTAGTTTAGTCTTATCGAGTAAAGCACCAACCAAACCAAACCAACCATCATCAAGACAATGGAACCGTATTATGGTAATGGAGTCTTCCCTTTTACTTTAGAGTCAAGAGTGCATGATTGAATGTCGACACACAAGTATACTTTACCTGACCACCACCGAATATTTTTCTATCTCTTTTTGAAACCCTCTCTTTTGAAGTGTAGTGTAGTCTATCATATTCCGTGCTTCCCACAATTAATCATTTTCCCTTCCAGAGAAATTGACAGGCTATATTAAGAGATAATAGATGATTGTGGTTGCAAAGAACACGTTTTTGTGAATTATTGTATTCGACATGGCGTGCTTAATAACAAAAGTCAACCTGGATAACTGTGAGATGACGCCGACTGCCACTTTGACTACGTCCACGAAAAAAGAATGATATATAAATGACTAGAAGGGCCCCTCAAATATCGCCAATATAATGTATCATACTGATGGATGGACTTTCTCTTGTATGAAAAATACTTTTTTTCTTTCTCTTTCTTTCTTTCTAGAAAATAATACAAATTTTTTATGCTTTTTCTCTTGAAAAAAATACTACTTAAATACTCATTAATCAATTTTTCAGTGCGGAACTAATCATGAATGATATTTTACTGCCATAATATATGTACCCATTCTTTTATTTCGCACATTATATGCATAAATATTCTGATGATCTACAAAAAAATTATCTGACTCCAGATAAATCACCACCGCACTCTAATTTTTCTCTATCTTTGCACTCGTTTAGTTACATAAAAATGATGTATATTTTGAGAAATGATGCATTTTTCTAATTCCGAATTTTTCTCTATTTTTTTCTGAAACTCTTTTTTGCACACTTCTTCTCTGCTCAACGCTGCATCACACCATAAAAAACATACTTCTCCTCTTTATCTTCTTCTATGGCTTACCTAAAAAAATACTTCTCTTCTTCATTCACCAAACAAAAAACCATCACGAAAAAAAAATTGCCACCAACCCTTCTTCTGCTTCCCGTTCGTTGCTGCCTGTCTGCCTACTTCCAAAACAATTTTTAAAAATTGGCGCGTCGACTAAATAAATTTTAAAAATTCAGCAAGTCGAAATCCGTCAATTAATTGTACGTAAACAAAAATCAAATTAAAACTATCTATTTCTTATTTTTTTACATATATTTTTCTCGTAGCATGCTTGAGTCGAGTCACATTTTAATTTTCAGTAGTCCAGTTTGGAACATAATTTGTGTTTGGTAGTGCATTGGAATTCTCTATAATATTTATGGTTGTAGATAGTAGTACTTATATGAGCAAAAGGAAATAATACTTATGTAGTAGAAGAATATATTTAAACAGTTTGAATTTTGGCGGTAGTTATTGATTACGCTTGTTGATTAAAAAACTCAATGATGATTTGCTTTGACAACTGGACAAAATGTTTTAGGTAAGCACAAGCCAAATGTCGGGTATAGGCTCGGCAGGAGAAAAGCGCTGTTCGAGAAGCGGAAGCGCATATCGGACTACGCGCTCGTTATGGGAATGATAGGGATCGGTTTTATGGTGCTTGAAAATGAACTTTCATCCGCAAATATCTACGACAAGGTGAGTTGGTAAACAACTAGGACTTTAAATTATTCATGTCTGCAAATGATCCTCCTCCCTCCTCTGTCATAATTGAGAGAGTAGTCCAAATAAGCTTTATCGATTTTCTCGAGAAAATTAGACAGAATGAAGCAAGCACGTTTGCTCAACGTGCGTGTATGTATGATATATACGGTTTACGTGAAAAGAAGAAGAAAAAGAAGAATTTGTATTATGTGTAATTTTATCAGCCAAGAATAATTGTTCAACCAACGCCCACTTTTCCAGAGTTTCAATAATCAATTTAATACTACCCCACATTTCCATTGTCATTTGAACTGGATATTATATTCTATGCAAAGGTGGAGGTATCTAATCACGTGGGGTTATTTTTGGGTAAACTTTAATGGGATTATGTATAATTACCCGAGGGAATTCACACACGATAATACAACGACTACTCGAATTTCGGCCATGATGAACTATTAAATGGTAAAATGGAGTCGACGATGCATTTAAAACATTCTTTTTTCTCTGTTTTCCAGGCATCCTTTTATTCCACTGCGTTAAAAACATTGATTTCTGTGTCGACCCTTATACTACTTGGTTTGATAGTTGCCTATCACGCTTTGGAAGTACAGGTAAAGCTATATACACCTACCTATCTACCTAATTCATTCATGAGAAAATTGTCCTATCCGTCAGTTGGGTTGGAACTTTTTTTTCGGAGAATGCCTCTATGGGGTTCTAGGAAATGAGAATTAAATATCAAATGTATTGGATGACATAGCTGTAGCCAATTTAATTTACGTTCTTTTCACTGGAAAAAAAATAAGGCATGAGAGAATTGTGATGACGTAAATAAAGCATAATGACAATGCGTCAATTCCGGGAAGGAATGTTGTATTGTGCATGATTAAAGTTTTAAAATTCCGCACGAGCTCACGATGATCCTATTTCAAGAATTCGTGGTATGAAAGGAGTTTGTGGGAGTTTCAATTGTCTGAATCTGACTTGAGATGGATGGCTCAAAAAAGAAGAAGAAGAGAAATACCAGGAAATCCAAGATTACAATTTTTTTATCTGAAAAGAAGCGCCGGGTGTTGTCCTTCAAACCGCACCTTTTCCAGTGGATTTGCTTCACAAAATCGTATGTTTTTAAAAACTGAGGTAAAGCAGCCATAAAATAAATTCACACCTTATTTTCCCTTCTTGTCCTAAACACCAGTTCAAACTGGAGCAAAGTGGCTTGTAGAGAAATCTCGATCCTCATCGCAGCAGAGAAATATATTTTCTTTTGCAATGGCTTTCGACGAAGTAGTAGTAATAATAATAATAAAACCCGGAAACCATCTATTTCCTCGCCCTTTCATCCGCTGTGCTTCTAACTTTTATCTCTCTTAAAATTATGACCAATTCCTTCACAGAAAGTGCCAATCGATGTTGCATTGAGTCTACCAATGTTCCTTCGTCTTTATCTCATCTGCCGTGTGATGCTCCTGCACTCGAAGGTAAAGTGAAAACTTTCTTGGAAATCCCTGCTTCTCTATATTTCCACACGAATTGAGAAAATATCTGTTTTTATCAATTATGTTTCTTCTTCTTTTTTTTCGTAGCTTTTCACAGATGCTTCATCGCGAAGTATCGGAGCTCTCAACAGAATCAACTTCAACACACGGTAATTCTCTTTCTCGTATGAAATGTCAAAGGATCATGCCATTTCCATAAATATCATGCTTTCTTTGAAGACTCTGCACTACTTCATTGTAATGTGTGTCTTTTGTTCCCCTGATTTTTTGTCTTGGTCATGAATATTGTATCATCATAATACCTGCAGGTTTGTGCTGAAAACACTGATGACGATATGTCCTGGCACAGTCTTATTAGTTTTCATGGTGTCCTTGTGGATTATCGCGTCGTGGACACTTCGTCAATGTGAAAGGTACGTCCAACACTTTTTTTTAAATAAGCTATATCTCTCTCTCTCTTTCTCTCTTTTTTTATTATCAATTTGTTTTTCTCCTAAACTTCTTTTGACAAAGTGTTCCATCTACTATTTTTACAGTGTTTTAAAATAAACGAAAAAATAGAAAGGTCTCTTGATATTTATTCCCTTTTAAATATATAGATTCACTGAATGTCTTTGCACTTTTTTTCTCTCTCTTCTCTCTTTCACCGCGACGTATTTTTTTAAACGAAATAATTATCGTCTCTGTAGCTGTTTCTATCCTTTTTTGTACGCTTGCTACTATATTACCCCAGTATATTATATAAATATACCGATTTTTTGCATTTGCGGAAAATCTCGTTTGTAATTGTTCTCGTTATATATGAGTTGCATGAACGAAACAAAACAAAAAGGAAACTATTTTGACAAAAGTTCCTTTTTTTGCTGCCTTATTATATTCCAGTTTATATATAATACTATTCTTTTTATTGCCACTCTTGTATCACCCGATTTATCAAACACTTACTTTTTTTTCCGACACTGAAAGAATTTTTTTTCTCTCTCTCTTTCAAGCCAGTTAAATTTTTGCTGAAAAGATTACCCGAGAGTTTGTAATAAGTAAATTGTATATACATTTCATCCCGACAGAGAGCATAGAGAACATGTAAATTTCTATATCAGAGTTTTTGGATTGCGTATGGATAAACTAAAAACTTTACTGCTTAATCGTTCCTTTTATTTTCATTCATATAATACAGGCATTAAACAAAAAAAGAGCGACGATGAAAAAAAAAACATGGGAGTAACATGAGACGCTAGGAAGTAAAAGCATTTTGAAATGGCAGTGGTGGTGGTGGTGCCATATTGCAAAATGGAATGACGATGATATTATTTTGTTTTCAGAGCATAAAATAAAGTAAATACACGTGAGTGGGGATGAGAACAAAGAAAATTTGCGCTTTTGGGTTCGAGTTTCCTACTACACTCACTTTAGCTGTTTTAGAAGCATAAATTTTTATGAAGGGATGTAAAAAGCATATGCAATTAACCCGCATAAAATCCTTTTTCGCAAAAGAGAGGTCCTTTGTTTTCCTTTAAAACAAACCATGTTTTTCTTTTGTCATAACCCCATCTCGTATTTTATGACTTTCTTTCACTCTCGTGAAATTCGAGTGGGCAAAAAATGACACTCTTCTCTCTCTCTCTCTCAAACAAAGTTCCTTTTTGTCGACCTGAGGAAGAGAAAACGCTGAAAACTTTTAGACATGTGCATTATTAAAGTGGAAACTGGTGTTTGCACTGAAAATACACGTATATAACAACGAAAAACTTATTTAGGGCTGTGCCCATGAAATTACTTATGTCTTGTGGCACAAAAGCGACCAGTACTACTACTTCTACTTACTTCTTCTTCTATACATTTGGAATAGTTATACTCTTTGTCGAGGGGAAAATCGATATTGATCCTTCCCCCTAAAAGATTTTTTTTCCAGTAAAAAGTGTTATGCAAAATGTAAAAATGTAGCTGGGTTAGTAGCTCTTGTCATATGTCTCCTTTTTTTCAGGCGATGATGGTTTCCCCTTGATCGCATGCTGCACAAAATCCCACAACTTTTCGTGGAGAAAATATTTGAAAAGTGTGTCTGGTGGGCAGATTTCCTTTTTTGTCAAACCAAGTCACGTAGGGGGAAAATGGGCTTGTTTTCTGGAAGCACTCTGTGTTTAGTTGCGAAGTAGGGCCGCAATAATACATCCTCCAACAAGTCACTAATGACATGCATAAACATATGTAATTTTGCTGGATGATGATGATGATGATGAGAATTTGCTCACTCGCCCTCCCTTAGTACTAATCATACATGCAGTTGCGAAACTCACACGCCATACTGTGCTGTTGCTTATTATGCAGTTTCCGGTTTTGATTCAAGTTTCGATTCAATTTTCCATCGTTTTGCAACTTTTATATTGGATCATGTTATTTAGGGCAAGGGGATTTAAAAATATAATACTTTTCTTTTCTTCAAGGCCAGGCGTGCTTTCATGGACTCACTAGGTTCTTACATTTTTTAAGGACACTCTAGAAAATTTCGAAAATTATGATGATATGTTTCTTGGTATTGTTATTAGTACTTGTAGTAATAAGTAATAACACTGGTCCCACACGTGACAAATGGAGCCTTCACAAACATCTGCTTCCTCTTTATTCATAAGCAACATGTTTTCCACCAGACAAATAAATCATTGCGAAAACGAACGCTATTTTTATGCAGGAATTTGTGTGTTCGGTCTGGTCACAGGTGACATATGGCTTTTGATTTATCGGAGCATTTGGGAGGCCATATTTCATACGTGAGTCAATGACGGAAAAGTTCTCGTCCACTTGTTTACGAGAATTTATTATTATTTTTTCTTGTTATTATTATCTTGAGGGCTTACGTAAGCTGTATGATTTCTTTTGGAATTTTCTATGCATACTTTTCAGAGTGAGTTTAGTGTATTGGCTTATTTACGAGGCAAAACAATGACACAGGCAATTGAAAGAAAAATGTTGTTGTACGTGACACTTTTTTTTACTCGACTCGACGCATTTTTTAACGAAACTTCACGTACAACCACTTTGTTAAGGTATCGCATAATAAAAAATAATAATAATTTCGAAAGAGAAACGCGTTCGAACGTATAGCCGTGGGAAATTGCCATATTCTTGCAGAAACGAGCTGATTTTTTTTCATCATGTAATCGTAAAATAATAGCCTAGATCATGATGACTTTGCTTCTGTTTCGCTACTCTTTTATGACGGGCATCAGATGGTCTTCAGTTCCTCCTAGTCATTATCGTTTTCGATACAGCTTTGGAAAAAAATATATGTATCTTATGAATGGAATGAATAGCGCTTTCGGCTTTATTATCCTATTGTGCAATAAATTGGGAGAAATGCTCATCATTACTACAGTCATCTTCCGTTTCAACTTTTTTTCTCTCTTCTCTCTCATCTTTTCTTTGGTATAATGATGATGGTGGCTGAAATTAAAGAGGAAACTGAACATAGTTTTCGTGAAAAAGGAAATTTGCCAAAAAAAAAAAACACGTAATGATATTATATAGTGTTCAAAAGAAGGAGGATTTACGGTGTCTATCCCAATACGGATTTCATTTTTCAGAAAAATGACACATTTCACTTTTTTCTTAATAATAAAATTGGCAATTCAGAATGGAATGAGTTTGTCATTCATCAAAGTAATACTTTCAAAATATCAATTTGAAAACTGTTTTAGTATTGAATGGTCGTTTTTTTATTCCGCAATCGTGCACACTTTTTTGCATCGTAATAGAACGCGACGTACTTGACTCTCCTCCCCGCCACTTCATCATCGTTATCATAATAAGAGCGTGATAATGATGTGGTGGCAAAAGTGGTTTTCTATCAAGTGACATGTCTGCTTGTATTTTTGTGGCTACTACAACGATAGTAGTAGTATTCTGTGTGGCTACGATTGTTTCTTATCAAATAAGTGCATGCAACAATCTGCATAAATAAATAAAAAATGTTTCTTTTTATTTTGCACGCCCGTTCGTTCGTTTTAATACCGTTTACAAGTAGCTAAAATATAAAGTGCATAATATTTTTTATGTTCCTTTTCGTCATAATATTAAGCACATGAAGTAATAATGATCTTCAATTTTTGTTTTTACACACACAAATAAATGCGATTTATTATGCAAAAATACTAGATATATCCACAGTAGTTTGTTATGAGCACATGAGTAATATAAAATAATCTCAGGAGAGAACTTCATTAATCTTGACTTCATCAACACTAAAAACGAAAGAAAATTAATTTCCGTAATAAGGACTATAGCCTTCTCTCTACCGCCGACGCTTTTTGCTTTTTTACTACTGAAAACTCGATCGCTCGTGATGATGAAATGCATAAAAATAGCATTAAATTTTCGAGGCAAAATCAGGGCGCTGTGTGGTACAGATCCAATTTAAGAGTTAAAGGCCGATTCTTCCAAGGTTCGTTCTTTCTTTTGTTTGAGCTTCCTCTGATAATTTTACATCTTTTCCTTATGTCCTCTCTCTTTCTTCTCTCTGTCTCTTTCTATCTCACTATGCCTCTCTTTAATACGTTTCCTTTTCCCTTTTTTGCAGTCTCGCTCAAAACTAATCCAGTGTATGTCCTCGTGTGAATGACAATGTGGTTTCGTAACGATTGCATTTTCCCTTTAAAACACACACACACACACTCTCTCTCTCTTTGGCATACTTCAAAGAAATAAAAAAAGACCCTGTGACATGGGGTTTTTGTGGTGGTGTGATATGTTTAGTGGGCTTATGTTCTTGGCATCCTTTTCTTTTATCCTGCAGCTGGAATAAAACATATTGGTTCTATTTCTCCAGGCTTATCTCACTGACCTTGTCTGTCTTTTCATACACGATAATATAATGGTATTATGGAAATCACAAGAAATTTGGTGGTGGTGGTGGTGAAAAATTGCAAATTTTTTACCCATTTCTATCAAGGGCGTAATATATTTCTTCAAAAGCAGAAAAGCTTTGCAGAGGATCAAAAATAAAAGAAATCGTATCATTTCACTCTGATGGTTTATGTGTTCTCGCTGTTCTCGGAATGTTTAAAAATACTTGAATTTCATGTTATACAGATTTACAAACAGATGCAAACATGTCCCATGAAACAACTCGACAGTTTATGCAGATAGAGATCAGAAAATTATATAATTTTGTCGTGCTGTTCTAACTTTAATTTGAAAATCCTCCAAAAACAATAAATTCTTCTTCTTCTTCTATGTGCATTGTTTTGTTAGAGATTATGATTTTGTTTATTTTTGGTTCACTCTCGCTCAGTGTTAGTTTTTAAAAAATCTATATATTTATCTATATATACCATCCCAGTAAATCAGTGTGTAAATCGCTAAATTATATTCTGTGTCTTTTATTTGTCTCACAATTTTTGTACTATTATTATATAGTGTCATCATGATTTGGTTTCGTGTGCATTCATCATAAGAACTCATGTTTTTCCGTAGGTCATACAATTCATGATTTTGGTTTTCTTCTGTGTACTCGCGAGTCGGTTTTTTTTGGTGTGCAAAATATTATTGTTTTGATCATGGCGCTGCTGCTGTGTTTTTTTTACTATAATTTCCCAACAAACAACATAATAATAATAATGATAATGTAGTGGTTTGTTAGGCAACATTGACGTTTCGCTCGGCAGAGGGACAAAGAATTTTGAACAACGTGACATCCAATTTCAATTGAGGTTACAGGCACGACGACGACCACTAAAAACATTTATTTTTTTAAACTTGGTCCATCTAATGGTTTGGCTTGATAGTGGAAAAACTATTTAGGAGAAATCGGGTTCACTGTCTTTTGAAACGTTGATGATGTCTTAAACACGACCGCTGTGTTCTCTTTTTAGTTCTTCTCTATCTATCTCTCTCTTAAAAAAGCATTTTATTTATTTTTTTATTTTTACGTGTAATAATCAATGTTCGCTTTTTCAAGTCAGTCTCCCTTTTATTATTATTATTATGTAATATATCTCCGCGATAATGACATTGCCCTTAAGAACATTTTTTAAATGTGCGTAAATATCCTGCATTAATTTTATTTCATACGAAACGGATTTCAAATAGATCAATTTTATGTTTGTATACGTTTTGTTATTATTTCTTGTCTCGTGTGTCTCTTATATTTATATATATATAATCTCTGTGTCTTTATTAGACGTGTGTTTAGAAGTCAGAGAAGCGACATTTAAAAAAACACTACTGTATAAGTATGATAATGATGATGCAATGTTGATGAATGAGGAGAAAAAATAGGGCTTTTTTTGTGAGGACCAGAAAAGAAGAAAAGAAATAATATCCTCTGTTCTTTCTCTCTTGATTTTTTATTTTTCTTTACCTATGCACAGGAATCACGATCCAGATCATGCTAATCTCCTCAATTCCATGTGGCTGATTGCTATTACATTTCTATGCGTTGGCTACGGAGATATTGTTCCAAATACCTATTGTGGTCGAGGTATTTGTGTAGCGTGTGGTATGATGGTAAGTCAAACAACAAATCGTGTCAGTCGATGGTGGTGATCATGATCATGTCATGATCTATAAAAAAAATTTGTACTTCTTGCTTCACTTACAAAGAAAGTCTGAATGGGTGAGCGCACCAGTCGTTAGTACTAGAGCCATGTCTTCTTCTTGTGTCATGGAGGAACCTCCAGAAACAAAAAAAATCCATTTATTTTCTTTTTATATTTTTTTCCCGGGCGAACACTTGTTTCCGTCGTAGTTTTTGACAACGCCAATTATTATTGCTTCGTCGTTATCTGGAGAAGAAGTCAGAAGGAAAATAACATATTTTTTATGGGGGAAAATATATATGAACATGGCTTCGTTATATATTTTAGTGTCATCGAATGAATGTTTGAGGAGAGCGAATGTCTTGTGCTTCATATACAATCGTACAGTCTCTTCTGCATATAAATTGGTCATTAAAATTTTCTTCTGTACTTTCCACTGGAGGAGTATAGGTATACATACCCAGAAAAAAAAACAATAATTTTTATTGTGCATATTAGTACAGCTGCGGCTCTCATAAAAATTCACTTCATAAATTAAATATCAGCAGGAATCGATTTCTTTTTCCTCGGCCCAATCCCAGCAATTTTCTTTTTCCTCTTGAAAAATGCAAAAAAAAAAACAAAAAGAATGGGGACTTTACATTAATTTTAGTGGGACACGCTCTGAACATATAGATAATAATACATTATTACATTCCTCTCAAATCATAGTCAAACTGTCCATACTCAAATCAAAAACTCTGACCTTTCTTATGCAACCATCAATCCTACTTCGTTTCTTTTGGTTTTTGCTCTTATTTTGTGATGAAATCGCATAAAATTCCACAGACACACACATACTCCCACCCGAGTCAAGGCAAAGTGTACTTTAATCTCATCGCACACACTTTACAAAAACTAATTTTATGAAATAATGAGGCGGTCATATGCATTCACCTGTTTCTTCTTTTTCCTTATTGATTGCAAATGCAAGCGTGTGTTTTTGAGCGAAGCATTTTTTGCATATTTGCGCTCATGTTTTCTTTTTTGTTCAAATGACAATGGCTGCGTGTGTTTTTTGAACAATTATGCATTGTTTCTTTACTCAGCACTACTATATATATCTCTCTTTGACTTTTAATTAATATTCACCAGTTTTTTTTACATATATACACAAAAAAATATTATATTCTTCCTATATTTTGGCTTGATTGAACAAACGAGTTTGTTATTTCCTTTGTTTATTATTGACATGATTGATATTGATGATGATGTTTGAAATGCTGCTGACATGTTACGACATTACGTGTTTGACATTTTTTTAAATACACTTTTTTGTTTGGAGAAGAAAAAAAATGTCATTGTCGGGCGATTATTATTGACTGAATAATTAATTCATAGTTCCTGTTTTGTATATATATTTCAACCGTAGTTTTAAGTTTGAAGAGAGCAGAGCGACGAAAAGAAAACAAGCTGCTACTACTACTACTACTACTACTCTACTGCACTTAAAAATATCTTGCTCTTTAATTGGCACTTGTTGTTTTTACTATATATATTATATAACGTTTCTATAAATAATTTTTTTACTACTCCTTCCTTCCCACTTGTTTTTTTTTTCAAATATATATAATATTTGTATATATATTGGAATACTATTGCCCAAAGAAAGACGATACAATTATATAATTGACTTTTATTTTCGTTTGAAGAAAGAAAAATAATAATTATATTTTCTGACATGATTATTATTATTCATTTTTATTTGAGTTTTTCTTTAATTTGTCTGGAACATGCGAAAGATCTGTGTTTCTTTTCTCAATATGACGAGTGTAGATACCACGACGTGGAACATGCCAACATCCTTAATTCCATGTGGCTTATAGCAATAACTTTTTTGAGCGTTGGCTACGGAGATATCGTGCCGAATACTTACTGTGGGCGGGGGATCGCAGTTACGACGGGCATTATGGTAATCAATCCTATTCATCACAAAAAAAAAAAAACAAACATTTTTGATGCTACTACTACTACCAATACTACTTACTACTACTTCCTGTGTGTGCAGAATGAGGAATGACTTGATGATGATGATGATGATGAGTCGTGAGATATATATGATCATATATGAACCGTTAACTCAATTAGTTTTTTTTGTTGATCAACCTCTGACTAATATATTAGTAGAGTTCTAACAATTGTAGTGACTTGACTGACTATATATTTATGTATGCTCCTTTTAGATTTATATTTTATAAAAAAAACTGCATAATATTACATCGCAGAACAAATTAGCATATGAATTCTTTAGCCAAAAAAAAAAAAAAAACTAATAATAAAACCCGTATAACACCAAGAAAATATATTGACATTTGAGCATATTATAAAGAAAATTGTGAAACTAATATGTAAACTCCAGTGGAGAGTATCAACCTAAGTGGAAAGTTGATTGTTTGATGTTGT
>JAHZMX010005105.1:20859-46455 GCA_027743895.1 Seira musarum
CAGAACAAATTAGCATATGAATTCTTTAGCCAAAAAAAAAAAAAAAACTAATAATAAAACCCGTATAACACCAAGAAAATATATTGACATTTGAGCATATTATAAAGAAAATTGTGAAACTAATATGTAAACTCCAGTGGAGAGTATCAACCTAAGTGGAAAGTTGATTGTTTGATGTTGTTGTTGTTGTTGTTGTTGCTGATGATGATGTTGAATGGATTTTTGATACACTTGTGGATTTGAGAATTAATTTTTAATACATTTTGTTTTTTTATTGCACAAATTAAGAGAATACATAACCTTGAAGCAAAGTATATATATTCAAACCTCACTAAAGTTGATTGGTTGATGAAACGTGGTAGACTTTTCTATCTAATCACCATTTTATTATTGTCATGTTTAAAAAAAAAACCTTTTTTGCGTGCGTGTTCAGGGAGCTGGATGTACGGCTCTCCTTGTGGCTGTCGTTTCGAGGAAATTGGAACTTACTAGGGCTGAAAAACACGTTCATAATTTTATGATGGATACGCAACTAACCAAGCGGGTAGGAATTTTTAAATAATCATTTTTCTTTCTTCCTCCTCTCGATCCAACTGCATTTTCATTTGAGAAGTACTTTATCTATATTATATGTAGTCGTGTGTGGCTGGTGCTCATGGTTTGACGCGTGTTCCGAGTGTTCTTTTTTTAATTTCTTTTTACTAAATACAAAAAAAATGGTTGACGTCTCCTGAGAGTCACTTGGAATCTGAGCAAAAAAGACGAAAAAAAAATTAAATTTGACGTGGGCAGGGCAATGGAACGATGGCGCTAGTCGTGGCCGTACTACTGCCAAAAATCACCATGAGCCCGGCAGAGAAACGAGTGCATACGATTATGATGGAAAAGCAGTTGGAGAGGAGAGTAAGGTTGAACTTAATTGGATGAAAGACCGTTATCTCGTACACGTACTCTCATAATAATAATCGTTATGTAGCTCAAGAATGCAGCGGCTAACGTGTTGCGAGAAACGTGGTTAATCTACAAACATACGAAACTGGTGAAAAGGGTTAATGCTTCGCGGGTCCGGGCACACCAGCGAAAATTCCTCTTAGCTATTTATGCGTAAGCATCCACGTTCATTGAATTTGTCGATGCACTCATTAGTGAACTGACAATTGCTAATTGCTTGGTTTTTTATATGCAGATTAAGAAAAGTCAAGATGGACCAGAGGAAATTAATGGACAATGCCAATACAATCACTGATATGGCCAAGGTTAGTAAAAAAATTTCATAATCAATTAAAAGTTCCCTCCCAGCTAATTTTCGTGATGAGGCAATGACAAAAGTTAATGTACGCAAAATCATCAGAGGATCATTCATTAGTTTATTTTTGAAAATTACGATGGGAGAGGGATGTACATAATAATTAGTTTGGTAAGGTCTCTCTAAGGTAAGGTGCCTTGTGCTAATAATATTACTGAGCAACGCAATAAAATGTTGCATAAAAAATGATAATGATGAGCAAAGACAAATAACATCATTGACATGTAGTGGTGGTGGTGTATCGTGACAAGGCTATTTGCTTGTAGATTTGAGATAATTGAAAAAAAATACATATGCAAAGATTACGCAATTTCCTTTTTCTTTGCAGACCCAAAGCACAGTCTACGAGATAGTCTCCGACCTGTCGGCAAGACAAGACCAAATCGACGAAAGACTGGAGACAATGCAAGAAAAGATGACGTTGATCCACACGTTGGTGGATAACCTTCCGACTATCATTAACCAGTCACTGGCTTCATACACGGAAGCAGCCCAACAGTCCCAAAAGCACCTCCTGCACCCCGAGTCCGCAGCAACTTCCGGCGGCTCTCCGCTGCTCCAACATTTGCCTCATTCAAAGAGTGTGCCTACCTCAGCGACACTTTCATCCTCGACGAAACCGTTTCTTCCCACGATGAGCAGTACGACAAGTGCGGGCTCAGCAATTCAGCAGCAGCCACCTCGCACGCAGCCTTAATTTTAAATATTTAAAACTGGACAAAAATAATAAATATGATGGGAAGGAGCGATACGAGTCTTTGGAATATCTTATTCTCTCTCTCTCTCACTTTGTTTCCAATCACTTTTCACAGAAAGTCTCGACGAGAGCATATTTAAGCGAAGAAGATAAAAAATATTTATTAAAAAAATATTTATCAAAATAAATGTGCAAAATAATAATGTTTTTTCAATACATAAATATATATCATGTTTTTAGCGAATATCGTAGATAACGTCAATTTAATTCCCGGAAAGCGTATACTTGGAAAAATGAATGGAACAAATTTTAAAATTGTATCACATCACCCAGAATTTTTCTGAATCATAATAATATTATATAAATTTTTTCATACGTCCCATCATCCTTATTTCAAGCGTGTGATCTAATATAATATAAAAAAGATATAAAGAATGAACTTATTATTATTATTTCTCTACTACAAAATAATAATATTATGCTGTGCATACTTGTGATGTTGTTTACTTGAGTACATGATCCATTGTAATTAAATTCACCATGATTTTTAACTAGAGTGTGTAACGAGATGATTTTTTTTGCTCCAAAAATATTTGTGTGTTTCCTTTACCCAAATGTTTAAAATTTTTATTAATTTGTCACAGGTGGAGCAACGAGCGTTTTATGGACTAGTCAGAAAGAGGAAACTTTTGAGTGTGTTTTAAAAAAAATAATGGAATAAAACAAGTTTGAAGACCTGAATGTGATATTTTAAGAAGGAAACTATAAACGATTACGTGTGCGTTCTTTTATTGATTACACTTATAAATAGATTTCTTTACTTTTTTGGGACAAAAAAAGCTCACATTTATTTATTTTTTTGCTTAAACCCCAAAGATCTTTTTGTTTTTTGTGATGTACTGTTCAGGGATAACTGCATTTTATTAGTATTGTTTGATGATCATGCCTACTCACAAATCAGGAAATTGTTTGCGAGCAAAAACGTGATCACATCACCTGGTAAATATTTAAGTAAATCCACTGTTTTTTTATGGTCAGGGATCATCATGTCTAGATACGTAACCTTTGCTCAATTACGAAGTCTTGTCATCATCACCATCATCAGCCGAAAATTAGAGAGAAAACGGGGAAGATTCTTATGCAAATATTGGTCACAAGCAACAGAGAGAGAATTGCCATCAGATTCCTATTAGCTATTTTGAATCGTGAGTCTGTATTTTGTGAAAAGAGGCAGAGGATCCAAGGAGTTATTATTGTGTGCTCCTCCGTCGTGTGTATTCATCATCAACTTTTGAGTTGAAAAAAAAACTAATAATAATTTTTTCATGAAATATCTTGCAAAAAAAATCTATATTTAAGCTGGGTTGTTGTTATGACGATGACGAAGCATTATGAATGAACATGACATGAGACAAGAAAGCATCATCGATGTCGTCCATGAACGAAGCAGCAGCAGCGTCGATGGTGATGATCAAGGATTTTGCAAGCCTTCTAAAGCCAATCCGAGCTATTGTTCGATAGCACATAAATCGAAACCTCTTTTTTATGAACATTACTACATATTTTATATTGAGATTTTGTTTTGTGGTTCTTGTTCAACAAAATATATAGGCGTGTGTGAGTGAGCCAAACCATATACACATATTCTTTTTTTCTTCTCTTGTGCTTACTATTATTATTGTCTATGGTCAACCACAAGATACACAGGTTCTAAAGGTTCCGCATTCTCTATGCAAATGTGGGATTTTTTTCTCCAACGAAATATAATGGAGGTGTCAATTGCTTGTTTGGAGCTAATGGGATTATTACTGATTTTTTTCTTTCTTCTTTGAATATATGTGACACGATAAATGGAAGAAGGTAGTGGGAACTAAGTAAGGACGACGATGTAATAAGGGTTTGGGAGTCTCACATACACACACACAATTATTGTATGTCACTCCGCAATTTGCAAATTTACACATTTGATTTTTTAAAAAAGCAAAGTAGCTAGAGTTTAGTTGGTGGACATGATCGTATAATGAGTTTCCCAGGTCTAATATATATTTCAAAGTCAATATCAACTCCCTTGAAAATTGAATAATACGTAATTCTTGTATGGTCAGTTTTAATGTACCCACAATCATAGGTCACACAATTACGCTCCTTTGTTTTTATCGTCCATTATTATTTTTTTTTCATGATAGATGACCGTCTGAATAATACTTGATGGCAATAAAAAAACAAATATATGAAACGTCTTTTACATGCTGCGTGATATACCTGTGGGGCAGTAAAATTTCAGACTCTTGACAATGGGAGGATGTCCCCACCAACCAAAAACAAAAACCATCATCATCATCATCATAAGTCTAATGTTGTTGCAATCCTAACTCAAATCCGCATAAAACACTCATTTTTTTTGCTCCTGACAGTTTTTGGCAATTATAGCTACTCACACCCATAAGCGCAGAAGAAGAAAAAACAAAAGTTTCTTATTAAGCGTCTACCGCCAATCATTCTGTCGTTTTTATTTCCACGCGCTAATAAAATCACGTCACAATGTAAAAAGCACATTTGACCACATTATGTTCAGAGTGTGGATTATATTTATGCTACAAAACAAGGTACGCCGCCAGGTCATTCCCAGTCAGCAGAGCCAACACCAATAATATTCCTTCTGTGTGTTTATCCCAGGAAGAAATAACAAGAAACTGCTTAAAGTCCTATTCCATTAACCTTCCGACATCAAGACCGTGCCTAAATATTTTAATAAAAATTCACGTAATTATGCTTTTGAATATTTAGACTTTCCGATGGGACTTGGGTCATTTTTCTGATCCAAATAATACATACATGAATGATGGTTTTTTTTTCAAGAATCGAATGACATTCCCTCATCCATATTACTACATCATCAGCTTAAGAAAAACGAGACCGCATTCAAGAGAGAGTCCAAGGCCACAGTGTCAATCTTTCGTGAAACGAGCCTTTGCGGTTGAAGTTTAGTGTGCGTAGTAGTACTTTTCATTGTCAGTCAATCGTAGTGGTAGAAGTAGAAGTACTCGAGTTAATCGTGCTCGTCACTCACTCAAAACCCTTCAACCAGTCCACCTCAAAAAAATATGCTCTTGTTTTATGAGAAAATGATATCACACAGATTTTTTTTTGCAATGCTGAAAACTAGCCATTCTCACCCTTTTTTCAACAGAAATCTGTGTATTTTTTGGTCATTCACAAAAGAATATATTATTAGATAACATAATAAGCATCTATTTATTCCAACGATAAGGTGATTGCCAATAATAATAATTATAAATAATACTATCGCAGAAAATGAGTGCCAAAAATTTTGTTTTGAGCTCAAAAAAGTTCATCTAAAAACGATTTGACTTTGTATTATGCCTTTTAAAAAAAGACATCATTCACAAATGCAATCTCCTCCTCTGCCAATGCAATTCTCATTATAAAAAAATGCAACTCGCGCGGTCCATATTTTTTTCTATTCTTGTGGTTGCCCAAAAAAATAAAAATGACTTATAGGCTCAAATGATTTCTTTTCAACTTGTGTAACAAACGATGCTCTCAGCTCATCAAAATATGAAAATTTGGTTTTAAAAAAGTACATTGACATTTGAAAAAAAAATTACCTGAATATGGAGCATAAATAATGAGCATTATTAATTACCAACCTTCTTCGATAAGTGTTCGTCTATTGCAATGTGTAATAGACTCACGCATATCATCAAAAAGAATCATTCTAGTTGTCTATACGCATAATAATAATCACACATCGATTCCTAGTTCCCTTTTGAATCCAATTGCACTTATTTATTTTTAAAAAATCTTTAAGAGTTTATGGTGCGCTCAACAATCGAGTTCAATTCACGAGTGCATATATGAAGTGCAACACTACATCATATGCACTATAGCTTCATTGGATATGTTGAATGAAAAGAAAAAAGTAAAACAATTGTAGAGATCGAAAGCAATTAGGTTCATCAGAAAATATTATTAATTCATATGAAAAGGGAATGTAGTATTCGTAATAATAAAATATATGTTTGAAGAACTTTCCTATATATCATCATCACTTTTTAAAAAAGGAGACGTATCGAATCGAATTGTCTGTACGAGAAGAAGTGTTTTTTCAGCGCTTTTGTATTTTATGGCCACCGCTGAGCGATACAACCGAGTAAAAGCCGTATCATCATTGATTCGCTTTGAAAATTGCAATTGAACATTGTAACCTATGAATGCATGCACATCAGTTTTGCTTCTTTTTTTTGAAAAAAAAAATAAAAGCTTGTGAATATTTGTAGTGGAGAGGGTGAGCATTGCACGCCACCCCTTTTTAACACATCTCTAACTGAAAAGAGTACAAGTAAGTAGTGGTTGTACTAGTACTCTCAGGATATCTGAACCAGAAAGAAACATAGGTTTCGATAAAGAAATACTTATCATCATCGTTCTTGAAATGGGGTTTTTGAGCACCACAAAAACCTTTTGCATGAGAAGAGCTCCTTTTATGTCAAAGCCAAAAATGATTATTGTTTTGCGAAAAAAAAAACGAAACGAAACAACATTATATTGTATTGAGCTCTCAAGAAAATCGTTGTTGGTGCGGTGGATTTGCGAACGTGGGAGTATAGGTTCGTATCAGAATGTATGACATTTTAATGTAAGCGTGGGTGTCTGTTCGAGATTAATAAATAACAACAACAGTTGCATATGATACACGTATTTTATATATCGTGTCTGTTTTGAAATATATTTGGTTACTTGTCTTGAGTTCAAAAAACCAGAATCATTTTCATCCCGAAACATAATAATAATAATAATACTATTTGAAGCGATTAGTCATTGCACACCTATGCTGAGTTATAAAAAAAATAAGTAAATTTGCTCTGTATTCGCAGCATCCTGATTAGCTCAACGCAGGCAACAAGCGATTTGCAAAAACAGCAAACCAACATCATTTTTGCACAGCGTGGCTGTTGCCTTTGTCTCTTGTCATGTTTGCATCCCCTTCGTGGTGGTGTGTGTATAGCATTAAAAGGGTTGACATCAAGCGTTTTTACCTGAATTCTACTTGTTCAAGAGAGCCCTCCTTCTCAAGATGCATGTAATGATTCAGTTGAGCAATTTTCTTACCCCTTCAACACTATTAAATTTAGTATAATGCATCCCCATACCTTGGGGCCAACTCTCCCATCATCATCATCATCATGATGTAGTTCGTAGAGTATAATAAAGTAGCAGGTGCGAGATGCTTTCAGTCAGACAGACCATGCGAAAAGTTTACTGCTCTCTCTTTAAAGGAACGCACATTTACAGGATAAAGGATTTTTATTAGAAATGCGTACATAAATATAATATTGTTTTCCAACATTATTGTTTCGAGCAGAGGAAAAAAAATTCCTTGAGTATTATAATGGCTGTAGCTGCTGCTGCTGCAGTGAATTGTATGAAGCGTGGGACTTTGCATGCGTCAGTTGAGTGCAAGTCCTTCTAAGATTGAGACTGCAGTTTTCTGTGAACAAACAAGAGACACACTCAAAAATATGGACAATCCAATTCTAACAGGAATATATTAGCATTAGAGTGCTGTGATTTTTGTTCTTCTGGTGGTGAGCAAATCAGAGCCTGAAGAAATCTACATAGACTCAACAAATAGTACGAATCCTATGTGTGTGTTGTGTGTGTTATGTGTGGTATGCAAACCTGAAAGCGAAAGGGGTTGATGAGAGAAGGAAAAAAAATATGGATAGAAATCCTTGAAGCACTCGCAAGAATCCTTGTGACGACGATGAGGCTATTAATGGAGAATCGAGTTTTTCTATTCTCAGATGGGATGAATGGAAATGGAATTTGGTGGTGGTGCTGGTGATTGTGTGATCCGGTTTTTCCATCGACCGTTCTCCACATAATTCCTCATCAGCGTGGCTCAAAGGTGGGGAACATATTGGTGGAGTGCGAAAAAATCAAATAAAAATGAAAAGTTTCAGAGGAAAAAGTGAAAAGTGCAATTATGATTAGGTGAAGTTTGTTGGTTATCAGTTTTATTATATTTTATTTCTTGATTTGAATCACGATACTATCACAAGGAAATTCTTTCTTTGAAAAAAAAGTACCCAAAACAATATTCAGGGGGAAAAAATGGGTACGCTTGTTGAAAGTTGCAGTTGTTGTGTTTCGTGGTGTACAGAAGAAGTAACAGAAAACAGGGATCATCATAATTTTCATGATACTGATGACGGGCGGTTGTGCAGTTGCAGCAACAGCCCCTCCACATTTTATAGGAATGATGATGATGATGATGATCAGAGTAGTGGAAATAAAAGTAGGAACGTTCAAACCTATTACCACTTAGCGAGGAAAAAAATGAGCTGTTGTGGAGTAGTAGTCCACAACAAACACTTCCTGATACTCAAGAAGACTCGACGAGAGTTAATTAATGTGATACTGTGCCTTATTTTAGTGAATTTTTCTTCTGCTCTTGCAGGTAAGCCGGAATATAACTTATTTTCAAAACTGCATACAATCATCATATTGTCTATTATTGCATCTGCCCTTGGCATCTGATCCTTCACTTTTTTATACTTATTCTCTCTGAACTACTTTTGATTGCCGAGTATATTTGTGCTCGTAAAACGAATATGTCTGCTCTCTCAAGGATTCTTTTGGCTTTTCTAAAATAAGAGCTTTTATAACATTGCTCATTTACCTAGACATGTTGCATTGTCCAACTTGCATTTTTTTTGGAAGTTGCACCTGTTTGCTTGATGCAGCCAAAGCCAAGTCATGCTGTGATGGATTGATCACTTTATTTTTATTGATCGTTTCTGTACGTAATCGTTGTGGAAAGAGAGAGAGAGAGGTGGACACACCAGGCCACGCCATGTTCGATGATGAAAATTAAAAGATTGCGATCACTACTCCAAACTCTTATTTTGCTCAGCTAAATAAGTGTCACTTTTTTTTGGAAAGGTTTGTTTGACCAAGCGTAATTGGAGTTTGACTTGAATTTGCGCTTGCGTTGTTTTTTTTCTCTGGCTATCGCCGCTATTATTGTAATGATTGACAGGGTTGTTATTGCAGAGTTGATTTACGGGAAGATGTAAATTAGAACGTGCATCGAGTAAAAGTATTTCGTTTTTTTTTGGTTGATGTCACCTGAAAAGTTGAAGGTCGAGAGAAGGAAAGTGTTGTTGGTCTTAATAGGGTTGTGTTGTGTTTTGGATGGGATATTATGTTTTGTTTGTTTAGCATGGACAAAAAGGGTAGGTAAATGACCGTCTCAGGGTTTTACTTGTTCGGACACAAACAGAGGTACTTTTAGTAACATTTGAAGATGGCAATAGTAAAAATCGTGGTCATATAGGACGAGAGACAAATATTATGCAGTGCTAATGAGTCTGTTTATGAGTATTTTACTCTTAAGCTGTAAAAGAGTTTCAATGTATTACGACATTCTCATTATTTATAATAATTTACTCGCCTAAAGAAATTTTTCCATTTAGTTACTCCATTTGTATTTGTTTCTAATTGAACGAGCTTTCCAGACATTACACTTTTTCAGACAGATATTGTACGCGCATATTTACAATCATATTCCACAGGGTTCCAATTGGGATTTTAATACATATTACATCTTAAATGAAAAAACCTTTGCAAAAAGTGACATCAGCTTCCAGGTAATGATTTATAGTGAAAAATCTCAAACCATTTATTGCAGTTTTCCTGGAACTGTTTCAGTCTATGCATTCTTCTAGTCGTAACTCAAGCACAAGTACTATTGATGGCCATATAAAATCCACAACCTTTGGTACTTTTAAAGCGAATTCAACAGTGTTCATCCTGATCAAAGAATAATAATAATATATTTCTTCCCTTCGTCACTCGTTTTAACATTGAACGCACGATCCCACAATTTACATCCTTTTTGATGACACTCTTTAGCAGCACAATAAAAAATCAGTAAGGTCATTTCCACGAGGCACTGAAAAGGCCACCGATTTACTCTTTGATAATCCCATTATTATTCAAATGATTATGTCATGAGAGTATTTTTTTTCTATGATGTCGTGGCTAAATGAAGCCCTTTGTTTCTGTCCCTCTTCTTCTTCTTTTTCACGAGCTCATTGATTCATGTTCATCATTCAAGTTTTAGAGCAATTTTCACATTTTAAAAATCCTCATTTAATCGCTTTGTAAATTCATCATCTTCACAATCATTAAGTTACCTTCAAAAACTTTTCGAAGCTTAACTCAAGGTGCATGCACTTTTTTTAAGCTTTGAAAATGGGAGGACACTAAAATTATCTCAGCAGCGGCATGAATTTTATTACGATTTCATTTTTTTTCCTTCTCTTTTACTTTTGCCGTACGTACGTGAGCAATTTTTGTGCTACATAATGTACAAGAATGTGTCCACTCCGATGTGATGTGTGATGACAGTCCCAAAATGCAATCATCATTGCTAAATAACGCGTAATTATCAATTAGAGGAAATGCCGCTACAAATTACTCGTTAAAAAGTATTTAGCAACTTGCATAAGTCTCCACTCTACTAATTAAATTGTGCCTAATTCTTTTTTATATTTGAAAGGGAGGGGAAGGGTTTTTTATACACGCTCTCTGCAAATAAAACTTTTAAAACAAAATATGTCCCTGTTTGAATGAAGATGTGCTCAAAAGAGAAAAAAACGAGGTTTGGGAATCATTATTATTATTATTATTCACTAATTACTGTGATCTCTGTGATCACGACATCGTGGAATAAAGCTACTTTTTTATTTTGATGTGGACGTGTGGATACACCGGCGGTGCAGCTTGTCTGTGTAGTAGTTTCAGGATTTCTGTTGGCTGCGAATAATCGTGAAGAAAACATTTAGGTTTCTGGCAAAAAGGAGTAGTTTAAGCACTGAGATAAGAGCCAAAAAGAAACAATGTCTGCTATTATTATTACAACTGTATTTTTAATCCACTCTTGAAAAAAATACATATACATACATAAATAAGTAGGAAGAAGGCAAGAAATAGCATAGAATTATCGTGTTGACCTAATTAAGAGTTTTCAAAAAAGGAGATTTTTTTTAAAGAGTGGTGCGTGTAGAAAAGTGCAAGCCTTTTTTTCTTATCCCTCTACGATTTTTTCTTCTTTTTGTTTTTTTAAAGAACAGTTTAAGTTGGCTGAAACGCTCGGAGAAGCCTTCAAAGGGCTCACGCTGTGTGCATTTACAGTTTTTCTGCAATTTTGTATGCGAAAAAAATATACTTGAATGGACTGAGAGTGTGTGAGTTCATCAGAGTATAATTTTGCGATTTAGTAGAGATAATAATCATGATGGCAAGAAAAAAGAATCACGACGAGAAAAGAAATCAAAGCGCATCAGAGAGAGAATTGATTTTTGGGAGTAGCAGATAAGTCTAATCGATTTCTGTGACGAAATACGAAGAACTACGAGATTTTGCAATCGTGTCTATCACACTTGATTTGTTCAAGAAAAAAAGTATAAAGCCATCATCTCCAGTCAAAGGTGTCGTGTATCGATAGGTATTATAATTTTTTACTACAGTGACTTCACAGGATGATGATGATGATGAAGAGCCAAGCGACCACTCCTTCTTTAAATGAATGCACATACAATTTTTAAACATGCCCTGTTTTTTTTTTGTCTGTGTAGATTCCTTACCGGACGCTGCTGATCCTTGCGCGCAGCGCCCACCACCTTGTCCTCTAAATGCACATTTAGTTCCAGAATCACTAGTCAGCAATACGAACAGTTCGTTCAGGATCCACTGCGACGAGGGATACGAGCTGTTTGGTTCGAACGAGGTAGTCTGCGACAAGAAAAAATGGAAGCATGGGTATTGTGGTAAGTTGAAAAAATAATAATAATAACAACAAGAACTAGACGATCGATCGCGCTCGTTGTTGTTCCTGATTGATACCACACACACGTGTGTTGCATAAATGAACTAGAAAGTGATTTCCCTTTTTTTAAAATTAATAATTGAATGAATTACATAAACACACTGCAACTCGTTTTCTGAACTGAAATGAATGTATACAGGCAAAATTATAAAAAAGTGCAAGGCGAACGAGTAGTGCAGTTTGCCGACTAAATAGATGCATGGCATGCATTTCTTCTTGAGATGAACCATTGAGATTGAATAGGAATTATAATATGATGCAGGAAGCGTGAAATGAAAATGACCAATTTATGGGTTTGTTTATGAGGGCAAACCTCTTAGGGATGTAAATAAATAATATTTTTTTATGCTGTTGGTTTACGCGTTCATTTTAATGTCTTTTGCAGCGACAAACATTGCAATGAACCGCCCAACGAACCAGTCATCCACAGCGTCGTCCGCTTCCTTTGGGAAAAACTCGAGCCATCTTGCCAACGATGGATTGACTGATACTTGTAGCTCAACTTTGAAAGAAGTGAATCCGTTTTGGATCGTTGACTTGCTCCAGATTCACCAGATCACCGGGATCAGGATCTCGAACAAACCCAAGGATGGAGGGGGTGAGTTGAGACGAAGAGGATTGTGACAGTGACAAAATATGTATATCACGGTTTCGTCACCAAATGCCTTTTAATGTCCCTTCAAACAGATTCTGAGACGACGGTGGACATGGAGATTCGTGTGGGGAACAACCCAGTTGGACTGAAGAATCCGTTATGTGCGTGGCAGCCTGGGGCGAGTCTCTTCACTGAGGAAAAGTACCTGGAATGCGCCCGCCCATTATCCGGCCGTTACGTGTCCGTTCAAATAATCGGCGAAGGCGCACTACAAATGTGTGAGGTGCAGGTTTTCGCTATCGATGGGGTTCCCAAAGCAAGGTGTGCCCCTGAAGTGAAAGCCGCTGATGATGTGCTCAGTTTCAATGGGACCTGTTACGAGTTTGCGACAAAGTCTGGTCAAACGTTCAGTGGGGCAAGGAGTCAGTGCCTGGCTAGGAGTGGGGACCTACCCACTGAAAATCAACTGAAACCCAACTCTCCAAACCTCCATTTCATCACGACCATTCTTGATAGGTTAAAACCGACATTGAAGAGACCCTTAATCTGGATCGGAGTTGAGAGGGATCCAGGTAATAAATTGATCATGGTTGCCATTTTTTGTTTTTGTCAATCAGCTAGTTGGCACAATTTATTTCTTTTTTTCACTTCAATCTAGGTTTTACGTCCAGGAGCTGGAGATGGACAGATTCGGGAAGTGTTGTGCGGAAACCCATGTGGGGGAAAGACCAGCCCAATAATTACAACGGGGAACAGAACTGTGCTGTGCTGGATGGACAGAGGGAGTGGTCCTGGAATGACGTGGGGTGTGGGCTAGACTACTTCCACTGGATCTGTGTCTTTCGTGAGAACACACACACACACACACGCAATTGATGTCAAATGAATTCGTAGAATGATATGTGTGAGTAATAATAATTGTGTTCAATTTTAATTTATATATAGCTCCAAATAGTTGTGGAAGTCCAGACCGACAAGCAGGAACGGAGATCACGAATGAATCTGCCTCTGGATCATATCGTGTAGGGGCCACGTTGGTTTACAAATGCAGTGCTCCGGGGCACTTTATGTTTTCTGGGAGCAAGATCAGGGCCTGTCAGAGAAACGGGTTGTGGAACGGAACTGCTCCTCAATGCAAATGTAAGCTCAAATTCAATCAACTTTGATTGCAATTGAATAGATATACAAAAATATATTATTTTTAAAATGTGTTTTTGTGTGTAGACATCAACTGCGGAACGGACCCACTGCACGATGAACTAAAAAACGGAAAAGTGATCCTTCCAACAAGCAACGAGACATACTACGGCGCTGAGCTCAAGTATGAGTGCAACGAAGGGTACACAATCGCGAGAGGAACCGAGATCAGGACTTGTGGAAGCGACGCCAAGTGGACTGGTCAAACGCCACAATGCCTGAGTATGAATGAGTTTATCATAATGATTGGCTAACTATTGTACTATACTAGAGTTGAATCGAAGTAAATGTTTCGTTCGTTATTTTCAATTTCCGCAGTGTCGAGCTGTCCCCCACCAACAGAGATTGTGAACGGTACGTTCGTGTCCACTGGAACGACAGCTGGAAGCTCAGTGACGTATAGGTGCAACTCTGGTCACATCTTGATCGGATCAGCAACGCTCAAGTGCCAATTGGGTGGTACGTACGACGCCCCACCCCCAACCTGCCAATACGTGACATGCGGTGATCTCCCTGGGCTGGAGCATGGCGAGTTTAGACTGGTAAACTCCACTGCTGGGGCAGGGAACATTGCGGAGTTGGGGTCTCTCGCCATTGCTCACTGCACTGACAACTACGAGCTCACTGATCCCGACTACGATCGAGTGATTTGTAGCGAACAGGGGGTTTGGAGGAGCTTCGAGGATAGTGGGAGGAGGGGGCCCAGTTGGCAAAACTTGATCAAGTGTCAAAGTCAGTGGCGGATTTTATTATCATGAATTTGGATTTAAATGTCGTGATTGCTGTTGACATAAAATAATAATTCTTGTTTTTTTGTAGTTATTGTTTGCGATGAGCCGGAGGTGCCTTCAGGAAGTTTTGTGACTGGGTATGACTTCACCGTGGGGTCCGAGATCCAGTACCACTGCGAAGAGGGACATAAGATGATTGGAGGCAACGAAATAAGGAGATGTAGTAATATTGGAGAGTGGAGCGGGTCTCCACCTGAATGCAAATGTGAGCAATTTTCATCTCACTCATTCGGGCTATTGTGGGACAATGTTGATCTTACATAATTGTAATTGATCCATTAGATATCGATTGTGGAAGAGCTCAAACCATTCCTTTCGGCCAAGTCAGTTATTTTAGTGGGAAAACGCATCTGGGATCAGTAGTCCATTATTCATGTGCGCCAAACTACAGACTGAACGGACCTGCCAATCGAACCTGCAACGTCAATGGACTCTGGTCTGGCGGAACTCCAAAATGCGAAGGTATGAGTTACATATTTTTAAACTCAAAATGTCATTTATTTTTCTTCAACCATCATATCTTGTATTTTGTAGAAATCCGTTGTACCTACCCACGCATCCCACCAGCAGCAGTAGCGACAGTATCAAAGAACGATCGGTTCAACGCCCAAACGCTTTTAACTTCCGAAAGCGCTTCTGCAAACACGACCACTTTCAGAGTTGGATCCATCCTGAAATATAGATGCGAGCGAGGGTATAAATTGCAAGGGGACACTCTGAGGTCATGTGAGGAGGGTGGGAGTTGGTCCACAATTAACGAGCCAGAGTGCATTTTCGTCGATTGCAAGTCACCTCCGTCGTTTGCTAACGGGGATGTGAAACTCACGAGCAATGCGACGTATTTTGGAAGTACTGCCATTTACGAGTGCTGGAATGGATTCAAGTTGATTGGCAATGCAAGGCGGACTTGTCTGGAGAATGGGAGCTGGTCTGGATACGATCCTCACTGCAGGGGTGAGTTGAGACGAAATTCAGCCAAAATTTAGTTTTAAATATAACTTGAACGTATACTATAAATGAAATGGTTTTTGTTTTTGTTTTCAAAGAAATCCAATGTGACGCCCCTGAGCCAACAAACGCAACAGTTGATGTGACGTCATTCCACATTGGAGGCTACGTGAAGTATTCCTGTGGCAAAGGACAATTTCTGATTGGAGACTCGAGTCGACGCTGCTCTGAGCACGGAATCTGGGCAGGGCAAGTCCCCATTTGCCAATGTATGTCAATAATTCAATAATTTGAAATCATAAACTTACAAAAAAACTTATAAACCACCACGTTTCGTTTTCCATAATAGACGTACAATGCCCTCAACCCCCGGATTCGAAGAACACACGCAAGTTCCTTGTGAACGCGACCACGACATACTCATCAGTTGTGGAGTACCACTGCGTCCCCGGGTTCAAGCACATCCCAGGCACGTCTTCAATACTGACGTGCACAGAGTTCGGCACCTGGACTCCGCCAACACCCCCAATCTGCCTATCCCCAGAAGAGTCACCAGAGATATTCAAGCGTATCGAGTCACCCCAGGAATCATCATCCTCAGTCGTAGGCATCGTCATTGGAATAATAATCGGGTTATTCGTGATAATAGCGATGGTGGTACTCCTCCTGTGGGTGGTGAAGAGGCATAAGCACGTCGACAAGAACAACCATGACCGACCCTCGAGAGCAGAGACTTTGAAGGCTGAGCCGATGGTAGTGTTCCCAAGCCACACGATAAACGGGTCCCCGATCCCCCCTCATCCCCAGCAACAGCAACATCATCATCAAAACTACTACGATAACCCAAGCGTGGACCCGATCTACGAGAACCTGGACGACTACGGGGTAACGAGTAGCGCAGCGAGTGTGGTCACCATCAACGGTGTCGCTGTGCAGTAATCAAGGCTGTGTAATTGTTGTCTCTTTTTTATATTGTGATTTAAATAAATATATTATTACATATCATAGAGAACGATTATAACTAGTAGCATCGTCATGATTTTTCACCTTGATTCAGTTGTTCCCACCATATGCTCTGCTGCAATCACAGAGGAAATACGAGGCTTGAAGAAAAAAAAAGTTATTACGAAATCCTGTTTTGTGTAGTGCGACATGTGCTCATTGTGGAAACGGAGTTTCCTGTTCAAACTTTCCCATCCGCCCGAAACGAACCCATTATACAAGCTTCTTCTTATCTCTTTTCATATTCTGTACTTTTTTCGTTCCCATCCGTTTTTCTTCCCAGGATCACAAAACGAGTCAGAGTTTCCTCATATAAATCTCTCTATTTTATAATGCGGGACTTTATGTATTTAAAATCCACGGAAAAATAGGATTAAACTTTTGAATTAAACACGCATATCGGACTCGGAAAAAATACTCTGATCATATCATAAACCAAATCAAGCAGTTGAATACTAAAAATGGATGAAATGAAATGATCTTTTCTTTTGGTGTGGCCAAACATGACTTCTATTCACATTGACTTTATGAAATGCATCAAACTCAATTTTTTTTCTCTGTCTCCCTTTTGAAAATCTCTGTACTTTTCGATCGCCCATCTGGCTGGTTTCAAAAAATAAAAACCCAGCCCAAAGAAAAAAAATAATAAAGCTCAAAAAGTCAAGTTTTTTTACTACTACGTGTACTACAGAAGAGACGCAGACATTTTATTTTACGGTGGACATCTATCTACGCACAGTAACCAACAGAGGAGGACCAAGCCTTCTTTTCTACTCCATTTTATCCTTCGGGCTAAAATTTACACACAAGAAGAAAAAAAAAGTAAATCTTTGGAGCGCGCGTGTGTACTCGTGTACGTGTTTTTTTTCACTTCGACGTAAAAGAAAAGTGATGCGTACACACAAGAAGAGTTCCCTCTCTCTCTCCACACTACAGTGTAAATAAACAAGCGTCTCAGAAGAAGATGAAGCGACCCAAGAGTTTTTTTTAAAGAAGGGGAAGAAGAAATGAACCTTTTTAAAAGTTTTAATGATACGGGATTATGTACGATGCAAATGATGATTACAGAGTTGTTGCACAAAAAAGATACAAAACGAAATAGAAAAACCTTTTAATGCTGCCCCTTCTCCTTTCAAAACTTTTTTCTTGTCCAATCATCTCGAAAGATTTGGATTTTGGCTAATTCTCATGGTGGCGGATTTAATATTCGCCATTTTGGGTTAGTAAATTCAAAGATAGTAGCAAATACTTATTCAGATTTGGGCATTTATACAGACTCAAGTTGGTGAATTTCCAATTTTGAGTACATGAAATATATATTGAACCCATCTTATAACTACATACATATTTTATCTTAACGCATTTGCTGCAGCAAAGCGGTGTTTTTTTGACATGTTGAAATTTTATTCTACGAAAACTCTGAAACACTTCTGATCCCGTTGAAAAAAAAACGAACAAAAATTTTAGCCAATATAGTTTGTGCCAACTTGTTTGAAAGACAAAGTATGAGTGTGTGTGTGTGAGAGTAGGGAAAAGATGAGCCTTTTTTGAATTGTACAGAGACTATTCCATACAAATTGCATGTATGAGATAACTTGAGTTGAGACTATTCCATACACACACACCTGTTGAATCGCAGGTTATTCTGTTCTTCCTATCTCCCCTCCTCATAAAAAAATTATAAACTTTACTTCGTCATCACGACTGCAGCAACTTGACTCGATGCAGTGCTCATTATCATTTAGTAGTAGTAGTGATGGTGGTGGTGATGATGCACCTGGTTTAAAACCTGAAACCCTTTTTAGAACATACCCTTCGGAGGAGAGACATGATGATGTCAACCCTTTTAGTTAGAAACAACCGTTTTCAGTGCAAGTGTCTCTTAAAAGCAAGCTTCTTTGATGATGACGATGATGTATTATATTGCCGAGTCATGAGGCTAGCTTGATGGATGCCCGTGACTCTTTTTTTATGGCTTTCATGCACACAAAGTACAGACTTTTGCGTGAGTCGAGAATAAATGGCTTTGATGGAAAAAAGGGGTTTGATACTTCACCTGAAAATCAAGAAAAAAACTTGAAGCCGGACTATATGAGTTTTTACTCACGGACCAAAATGGCTGCCGGTTTTACTTCTCCCTTTTGTCACGAGATATATATGATTATTTTTTATTTTGTAACAAAATTTTCTATTTTAGACAATGCTCCCTGGAGAGAAACAGAGAAGGGGAAACTTTTGCTGTTTTTGTTTCTCCCTCAATTTTCATTTCATTGGAAGGGTTTTGTACCTGAAAAATAATCGAGTTGAGGAGGAGGCATAAAACTTCTCAGTATTTTGAACGCGGGATTATACATTATTTTGCATCCATTTCTCAGCAAATCGATATGATCGATCAAATCCAATTAAAAGCCTTGCTTGAAAAAGAAACATCTTAAAATTATTATCATCTTTTCGTGTGCATTTCCCATGAACTTTGACAGTCCGTCAGCGAAGAAGAGTACAAGTAGTAAAAAAAAAACATATTCGCTGTTGACTGTTCTGCGTTTTTTAGCGTGGGATTGCAGCTGCATTATGAGGGCTCCAGTAAAAGTCTTAAGAAAATATCGTTTACCTTCTGTTTTGCTCCTTCTTCTCTTCAATTGCAATTACAAGATAGATTTACCCGCCCGGTAATAATAAGAAGAAAAAAAACTGCTCATCTTCTCCTTCCCTACCTGTTTTTCCCATAAAAGTACATGAAAGAAAAAAGATAAAGCTGAGAAAAACCTGAGCAGATGCAGAGTTACTATATACAAGTATAATCTGTGCTTGCCCTATTACATCGCCGTCGTGGGAAAACATACGCGTCTTCGGAGGAGAACCCAAGAACCAGAGAAAAGTTGAAGAAGTTTAAATAGTGGTGGTTTGGTTGCTCGCTTGCTGGTGGTGGTGGTACTGGTGGTTGTTTGTGTGGTTGGTTATATATGGTGGAAAGGGGGGAAGTGTGGATACTAAATAAAAAAATGCCTCGAAGCTAAAATAAAAATCAAGGAACAAACAATCACAGCGTATAATCTCAACTTTACTTCGTATATCCACTATCGTCGAGGGACATCAACATCAGAAGAGATTGTTACAACTACTACATGACTTATAATAACGCGATATTACATTATATCGTGTATAACAATAGGGTGTGCAGGTATTATTCTACCTGGTCCCCTCTCGTAATGATGATCATGATTGTTACTTTTTTTTTCAAAAAGATCCCTAGCACAATTTCTTGCATAGCCATACATTTTGTTTGAGAGAGAGAAAAAAAACTTGTTGCAGCTCACGACGACTCGACTCATTGCTTCATAGAAAAATCTAAAATCTCTTTCAAAATATCATACCATTAGAAGACGACGACGAGTGGGTCGAGTCCCCCTTTTTTTACACACACTCCTACTTCCCCGTTTTGAAAGAATAGTCATTTTCCCGTAACAATCACGGGGTTCGTTCTTCTGCTTCTTCTCAAAATCCAATCTTGCCTGAACAAACGAACCTGACAATGCATTTTTATAGAAAAATACAAAATCCTAACAACATCAGAAGAGAAGTGGAAATATATATATATGACTTTTATATAGCTGAAGGCTAGGGCAGCGACTCAGAACCCAACAAGAACAAGAAGGGATAAGGGAAGAAAAAAAAAGGTTTTCTTGTCTTATTGTTGAAGATATATATCAAGATAATGTATTCAAGAAGAAGAATAAGGAGTCTCATGAAGAAAAAAAAAGTCAAGACTCATGCGAGGAGCATTGTTGCAAATGGATTATTATTTGATGGTTGATGCATGATGACGCGGAGAGAGAGAGAGAGACAGAGAGAGAACGAGAGAAGTTGTTGTTGTGTGTGTAGCTCGTATATGTGTTTAGTAGTTTTTACATAGTCCCCTCTTCGATTTTTTAATGCATTTCGTGTCTAGATCTCGGGTGAGGAGGATGCTGTGCGCGTTTCTTTTCTTGAGTTCACTTGATTTAAATGTTAAAGTGAGTTTAAAAACTGAAAAAGTTTTCAATATATTTTGAGAATAATTCGTGATTGAAAAAAATTGTAATAGTGAAGTTAATTCTTGTCAACTTGCTTGTTATTACATTCCTGAAAACAGAGAATCAAAGGAATCTAATAGATATTTTCATGAGCGATCAACAAGTGTCAAGGGAGTTTAAAAGGATCTTGGTTGCGGATGCATCATCATCATCATATCTTCAAGTGAAGTGCATGAGCGAGTGTGTGTGTGTGAATCTATCGAGGTGACTCGTTCTCGTCCATCTTCTCGTGTGTGTATGTGTACATACGTACAATCCACTAACTAATTCGCTCTACTGCTGCGGTCCTCTGCGTCAACCTTAAAGGATACCTATCTGCATTAAAGCGGGCGTCGTGATACATAAAAAGCTCAATTATTGTTTATTTGGCACACGATACTGAAATAAAAAAGGGATATAAATAATTTGTGAATTTTAACTCGAGGGGGCGAGATCATGCGAAACTACACTAGAATGGTGAAAGGAATTATTATTATTATTTTGTATATCCCGTGATTTATGTGATCTTTGCGTATGAAAAAAAGTAGATGCTCACTTGAGGGTCTCTCTATAAAATTGGGGTCAACTACGGAATTTGACGTTCTCTTGAGGAATACAGCAGAGGAAAAAGTGAATTGTATTTGTGCAGTTGATCTCGTTTGTCGTGACTCTTTGATATTATTGTTCTTGTTATTATAAAAATGGAGTCCCCTTTGATTGAGCTCACGAGGAGCTTGTACCACTTGGATTATTTCCGGAGGAATTTTAGGAAACTCGGCTGGCATCAATGTGAAGCGAGTAATGTTACTGGAGCCGATTGTCTCGTATGCTGCTTCAAGGTAAATCACTTATTTACTGTTATTTATGATAGCATAATTACTACGAACATCTTAAAACGACCATGCAAAAATCAACGAACCATTTCCACCCGCCGCACACATTTATTGCAGTTGCATAATACGAATTACAATCAAAAACGATTCGATACGCCCATTTTACTTGAATGAAATAATAATTTTGCGATGTTTACGAGAAAAAACCCCATATAATGGTTTCGAACTACCCAGTCGTGTGGTGGAATGAAAAACCTCTCTCTGATCATGGGACCATGAAGTTAACGTTTAAATAAAACTGGTGTGGATGAAACAAGATCACAACAAAAACCACGCAAAAATGTATTTAAAAAATAGGAATCTAGATCAGTTCAGAAGAGTTCCATTGTTCCTGATACACATCTTCATTAATCATAATAGAGAGTTTTTAAAACAGCTCGCTCAGTTTTTTTTTGTCAAGAAAGTAAAGCCAGATTGATGGTGATGTTGAACAGAATGATCTCATGTTCTTGTTCTGAGCCATGCAGAAAAAAAAATGCATTTTATGAGACTTGAAAAACTAGTGTTGTGTGTGTGGATCGGAATGCTCATTTGCTCATTCATTGATTTTATTTCGTGTCGAAGGTTTTTCTTTTCACTGTTGAGGAAGGAGATTCGCGTGATATTATTTTAACTGTAATACATTTGAATGTAAAATACGAATCAATGAATGTTCATGGGATAAAGAGACAAAAAGCGAAAGGCTTGACTAATTCAAATGATTGATTTAAACGATTCATGAACAAAGAAAGATTCAAATAATAATTTTGTATTCCGTGCTTGTCACCCGAATCAAAGAGAACGCATGAAGTGAGTATTATTATTTTTTTAAAAGAAATATCATTTTTCAAAAATTTGAAACAGAATGTGTTCCACGAGTTGAGCCTGCTGATGAAGGAAACCGTACTAGATCCGCCCCACATCCGGCAAACTATAGAGTCTTCCATCGAAAACGCTCGTGTAGGAAAGTTCAAGAGTATCGGGAGTGTGCCAGGAAGTGTTCCGGCCCATATTCAATTTGTAAGGGATCACACGACATTTTATCTTCTTTTTTAAAGACACCTTTCTTGTTCATTTTTTTTGGGTATGAAACACGGTCGCATTGAATTTACAGGAAGCCCTGCTCCGTCAACTAGAAGGAGAAGACTCCAGTGTGCTACCTGGTGGAGTAGAGCAATGCGTCTTTGATTCTGTCAGTGGTGGAGGTAGTAGTAGTGGTAGTAATGGTGGCCCTACACTCAAGTTGCACACAGAGTTCAGCTACACCAAAATTTGTCTGCACTGTAGGACGACCAGTTACGTTGATTCAATTTCCAACGTAAGTAAAGAAAAAACTCAACAAGGCTGCAGTTTTTACTGCACTTGAGTACATGCATGCTCATGTTCTTATTATAAATATATTGGCTTTGCAGTATGTCATGCAAATTGACGCCACCAATTTTGTCAGCGATGACTGGCCAAGCTTTGAGTTTGCGGTCAAGACTTCTCTCGACGCTGGGGAATTTTGTGTTCAGGTAAGTTTTATACTTCAATTCTACAATTATAAAAACTAACAAATAAAATAATAAATTCTAATTTCAATTTTGAAACAATGTGTAGCCCAACTGCCATGGCCAAACAAAAGTGTTCCGACTCCTGCGCACATTACCCCATTTCCTGCCAATCTACTTCTCCGACTCTGCATCAGTGTCGCTGATAACGTTTCTCCCGACCCGGCTCCGCCCACACCTCATATTCGAGTCATCCTCATCAGTGGCGGACTTGATCCTGAAAGGCCTGGTGCTGTACTCCCCGCAATGGGGCTACGCCACGATATTTTACCACTCGAGGCTGGAGTTGTGGGTGTTCATAGACTCGAGACGAGTGCTAACGCTGTTTAGAACTTGGATGGAGTCGAGGTTCCACCCAATCACCCACGGGTTCTCGGTTGTGTTCTGCTTCTACTGCAGGGAAGATGTCAATACGCCAAACTACGTTCCTCCTCCACAAATCCCGACCAAGTGCGTTGTCAATCACGCTTACCATTCGAAACCAGTGGTGCAGTCAGACTACGATAGCTCCAGAATTTACGAGAATTGGCCTTTGGACACTGATTCCGGACAAGGGTCAGAGCTGAGCTCAACAAACAGTAGCGTGTCCTGCACAATGAAGAGTCCTAATAACCGCGACTCCTTTTACTCAAACTCGACTAAACAGAGTTTTGAGGAATCTGGAAGTAGTAGTAGGAGGAACTCGCCAACCAAATCCCCGTCGATCTTGTCTTCAGAAGGGAAAGAGTCGTCGAACAAGTACGCGACGGTGAGGAGGAGGATCAAGTACCACGGCAAGTCCCATCAGAAGGGCAACATGAGCAGTTTGAGCATGTCAGCTCCAGACTTGAGAGTGTTGGTTCCTCCAGCCCCGTGCGCCCCTAGCATGACCACCAGTTGTTCTCCTGCTACAGCTAGAACTTCTACTTCACAAATGCCGCCGGTAGCACTGAGTCCGTTGAGTCCAACAAGAAGTAATTTCAGTGACAGGTCGAGTATATGCAGTAGTAGCAAAGCTACAGATAGTGGTGGCAGTAGCACCGGCAAAAAAGTCAGTTTCAATTGTGAGGTCACGTTGGTCGACGATCCCGATGATGAGTACATACCTCATCCTATTTTCCAGTCAATTTTACAGAAATTGCAACAGAACTCGAGCAGTAGTAGTAGTGGCAGCTCATGTTGAAGAAGAAATGCTTTTCTTTTTTTGAATCTCTCTCGCCATAATTTATTTTATTTGATGATACTCATGAAATGATTTCTCAGCAATTTTTACTATTAAACTTAAACAAACTACTGGTGGTAAATAAATTTTTAAAACTTTTAAAAATCTATTTTGATCTGCGTTTTTATGGAGCATTATAATACATTATTTATTTTTTTGGGAATTTTTTTTAGCGTTGTTTATGAAAAACAAACGAACTCTTATCAAATCTTATCATGTTTCTTATCATCAGACTGTGTACATCGATTAAATGCAAATAATAATAACAATGATAAACATGATAAACGCTCTATCAATCAATTACAAATGATTTAAAACCGAAACAAAATAATCTGTCAATTTCTTCGTCAACAGCTCAGGCATGCAACACGAATCGAATACAATTTCTACCATATCCTTCCATGCAATTCTAAATAGGTAGAATACCTGTAGGTGGACATGGACATCATGTGCTAATATATAGTCCAATCGAATTTAACGAAGAAAACAATACTTCTCTTAATCCTTTTTCCCACACACCTTTGAACATAAATTGAATACAATAAACTTGTAGCAGCGTCCAATCGATTTAAGCTAAAAATGATTTAATGGTTTGATAGTTTTTCCCACAATATCGTTCGTAATTCATAAAGCAGAGATTGTGAAGTTGAAGTTTGACTGAATTGATTGAAGTGCTTCACGAAGATGATTTCGAGATGAATTTTTGAGACAAAAGATAGATTGCACAAAATGATAGTAATATGTCAATAATGATGGGTTGAGAGAAAGTCAAAGTAGCATGAACTAGTGTGATTGATATCGTTGCATCCAAATCTCATTTTTATTAAAATGTTTCACAAATTTCGTTTTTTGGTTTTGATCTCAAAAAAACACTTCTCCGTTCCATATTCACAGTTAGAATTCCTTACACAGTAATAATAATCATAATAATAATCAGCTTTTTTGTTGTTTTAAAATGGTTAATTTCTGTTCAGTTTATATAATCGTATATAGCTCACAGCATTCAGAAAAGGCAAAAGTTGGCGTTTTTTTACAATTCATATAATATTTGGAAATAGACAACGCGGCATAAAATATGCATATGTTTGTGCATATATTATTATATCATCAATTTTATTGTTTTCACATCTTTTTGTTCTTGTTTTTTATTTAAAAAATGAGATTTCTCTAACAAAAAAAGACACTGTTTGGGCGCGTTAAGTAAAACTAAGTAAGCGACTACAAAAAAATTGCCTAAGAACATAACGTAACAAAAAAAACAAACAAAAACAACAACAATTTGTACATTTCATGTTGACTATATATTTGATTAAAACGAAAACAAAAAAAAGTATAATTCTGCATTTTTAATAATAATAGAGAGATAGAAAGATCAACGTGTAAGTCTCAAAGGCGACCTGTAACTTGTAGCTCGACGTGTAGCTCCGACTTACACGTCGAAAGCTACACGCAAAATCCAAAAACCT
>JAHZMX010005106.1:0-14326 GCA_027743895.1 Seira musarum
ATCGGAAAAAGTGAAATCGGGCCGTTGATTTTTGTGTTTTGAAAATCATGCCCATCCTCCATAACTTTTTGTACACCTCTAATTTTTGACGTGTTTGTATTACATAGTATTAAATGGGAGACTCAAAATCAATTTTAGCCAAAACTATTGAGATGTGCGCGCTGTAATTTTCTGCATATATGCTTTTGACCATGCTCTATTCAATGGAAGAAGAAATTCTGAAATCGGAGGCGGTGAAAGACTGTCCACTGCATTGTAAACTAAAACTTCTGCCTGTCAGGCCACTTTAACAATAAAGACGATATGAAAAAAAGTTTAACCAAGATCAAGATGTTTGCTTAGTAATAGGATTATTAAGTTTAAATTTTTGAAAGCTTGATTCATTACTGTAATGTATGAATAGTATGAATGAAGTGTTCGCATAAAATTGCTTCTCAAACTCAACTTTAAAACAACACTTCAAAATTATTTACGCTTGAATATTTTTTTTTCGTTTATGTTCTTTATTCCTTTTAATTGCATTTGAAGGTAGATTCATCCGCTGCGTGATTGATTAAACCCTTAACGAAGTTCAAACTAACGCAATAATATTTAATACAAGAAATATTTGAGAATTTTTTGTTGTGAAGTAAACTCTAATTTCTTGCGTATTTGTCATTCACGAAATCATACATAATGAATTGGATTAGGTATTACATTATTTACATTGTTTTTCTGATATTAGTATTGACAAAAACATTTGTTATGTCAACTCTAATTTCTTCCTCAAATATTAAGATTGCGACCACATTAAAGGACCATTTGAAGCTATTTCAAGATTGCACAATCTACATTGCCCAAAAACTAAATTCATCTTCCACAGAACTTGATGAACTGAATCTAGCATATTTTACGTGTCAGAGCGTAACTCATTGCGTGTCTGCTCAAAATCATTACTTTGGAAATGATCACGTGAATATCTTACGAAAGCTTCCAAATTGGAATGATCAGATTGATTGGTTAATCCAATATCATTATAAAGTTTATAATCGTGTTTATGAGAAAAATAGATTCAATTCGTTTTGCACCACACTCATAATTTTACCAAGTTTTCAGATACACGCCAAAAAGATCAATGGCGACGTCGGACTGTCCATTTTTGCCTATTTTGCTAAAATAAATAATTTCCTAAACAAATATCCCTTTCCAAACTATTTGTTTGTAGTATTGAACCACCCAATCCCAATACAGCGGAATAAAATTCCTACTGCTTACACTGTCTTGCCTGCAATATTCTCCATCTCGAAATTTATAGCTGTTGTGGTCAGTAACAGGGATATTATTTACCTTCCTTGTTTTACCTGCAAATTCCACAGAAAGCATACAGGTTTGGGAATCTGGATTCATGAATCTCATTTCACTTTTACTTTCCACCAGTTTGAAAAACCTCAAATGACTAGTTTAAGTGATTATGAAGAGGAATGGAGGAAGCTGAATTACAGACACTGGAATGATTTTGGAGATGTAATTCGTCGACAGATGCAAAAGGATTCTTTGGGGAACTGTGACATTAAAACCATTGCCAGCAATAATTTCAAAACGGAACCAAATGGAATTGTATCCAAGTGCATGAAGAGATATGTTATTATCTCAAAAAATTGTACTCAACTCAAAATATTCAGTTCTAAGGTCTTAAACTACTCTCCATTCACTAAAACAAATGCAGATTTGATATATTTGTATGAGCATTTAGCATCTGGAGCACAATTTTCCGGAATAAATTTTTTAGTAGTCCTTGGGGAGCACGAAACAGAGAAGCAAAGTTCAATGGACCTTACAAAATTTTTTAAGCCGTTTCGAATGCATGTATGGCTTGCCATTTGCATAACCACTCTGTTTGCATACACGTTTCTAGCATTAAGGGAAACGCAATTGCATTCCGAAGGAATTTCTGGGAAAATATTTCAAAGGTGGATATTTTGGCTGATTGCTACTTCCCTTGAGCAGGGAGACGATCAAGAAAAGAGGAGTAAAGGGAGCGCTTTCATAATTGTTTTATGGATATTTGTCACATTTCTTCTGCGAAATTTTTACTCGTTCTCAATGTACTCTGATCTTACAGCTGAACCAGTTACAACGGACCTTCCGCAATCAATGAATGATTTAATCGGTAGTTTTAAAACACGCAATGTTTACGCAACTGCCTCGGCTGCATATACGATCAGGGGAAGTGGTCTTAATGTGACCTCTCACTTCAATCCCGCGCACAAATTAAGCATGGAATTGATAAAGGATGGGAAGCAACTCTCTACGCATTTTTCATTTTATAATGGTTTGGCTCAAATTGCAGATTATAAGCCTTTAGAATGTTGCATAAATATAAAGAACTCCGATTGCTCGAATTGGGATGTATGTGAAACAAAAAATCGATTTACACTACTTTTCTCAGACAGTGGTAGCCCGAATTTGCACATTCGATTAATTGCTTTCACCGACAGAGCCATTTACCGATTACCAACAAGTGAGCTGCTTTCGGAAGAAATTACTATGTGGTGCTCCGTAGGTTCATACTTCTTCTACACAAGAATTATTTGTCGGCATTGCATCTTTAGTTGAAGCTGGGATACAAAGCTATTTAAAAACTTGGGAAGATATGAATATCATATTCTGCAACAGTTGAAGGACTTCTTGAAATGGGATGGAATAGAGAAGAAAAATTACTCTCTTCGTGGGTTTTTGATGGACTACAAGCTACATTTCAACAAAATGGGACACGTGAGGGGAGTTCAGTTGCAAAGGTTTTTAAGGGCAAATGTTTCGGAAAAGGATACGACGGAGGATGCAGCTGGAATTCATGAATTCAAATTAATATTTGTTATTCATTTTGCGGGTTTAGTGATCTGCTTAATCTTACTAATACTAGAAAAGTTATTAAGGTAATAAGCTTAAGCCTAAGTATGTATGGGTCTACATTCTAGAAACACGATAGATTTGAATGTTAAAGGAGCTCAAGCCATTTTTTTCGGCTATGCTTCATTTCATAACTCTGAAGTAAAAAACATGCGGAGGAGATATACTGAAGTAATTTGTTAAAAACATGCTGCGTGCATACGTCAAAAACAACATACTTGTCAGATTAAACTGCTTTAATTATTTTCACTTACTTATGCGTTAATGCCAATCAAACAAAATGACTATTTGAATAATATATTATATTAGTCAAACCATTACAATTTGAGGATCATTTAATCATGTAAAATTAAAGTAGGTACTTATATAAAAACACGTGCGTGACAATCATACTTAAAAACTTGCAAGTATTTATTTCAAGCATTTGAAATAACTCCGAAGTAAAAAACATGTGGGGGAGATATACAGAAGTAATTTGTTAAAAACATGCTACGTACTTACGTCAAAAACAACATACTTGTCAGATTAAACTGCTTTAATTATTTTCACTTATGCGTTTAATGCCAATCAAACAAAATGAGTATTTGAATAATATATTATATTAGTCAAACCATTATAATTTGAGGATCATTTAATCATGTAAAATTAAAGTAGGTACTTATATAAAAACACGTGCGTGACAATCATACTTAAAAACTTGCAAGTATTTATTTCAAGCATTTGAAATACTTTTGTGATTAATACGAATGTTCAGCAAAAAGTTGTTTGTAAATAAATTACGTAGTAAAATAACGTATAAAATATTCAAACTTGTAAGTTACTCGCCCAATATCATAATATTAGATGTAGGATGCCACCACTACCACCAGCAAAGAACAATTACATTAAAAACAAACAAAATAGATTAATCACTTACTACATAAAGATTAGATAAGCACAAAAAGGCCGAGACATTTTAAAGGCAAGACAATTTTGGCAAACTTGACGAAAGCATAATTAATGTTCTATTTTATTCACATACAACATGCAATGTACAATTCTTTTGAAATCCATTTTCACCAAACTATATTTGGTTATATTTTTGAATTCACTATTAACCTCCAGCAAAGATGTGACCACTAAACCTCTTAAATTCATTTTGACCCAGTACATTATTGTGTTTAAAAACTGCACAATTTATTTGATGGCCAACAATCCTTCAAACTCTATTGAAAGAGATGAGCACACCATTGTATATTCAATTTGTGAAGCCAATCTTAACTGTGTCGTTGCTCACAATGATTATTTCGAAAATCTAAGTCCTGAAAACAATTTATACAACTCTGACAGGAAAACCTGGTATTACACGTATCATTTTTATCCGTACGTCAAAACGTTCAGCCGGAATCGGTTCTCTGGAATATGTACCCTCCTTTTGGTTCTACCTGCTTCTCAAACTCCAATTCAAATGGTGAAACCCCCACGTATGGATTTGTCCAAGCATATCTTTCCAGGAAGGCATGAGTGGTCAAGAGACAAGGGCGTCATTACATATCCAACTTACATCTTTGCTGTGATCCAAATCAAGGAATGGAGTGTACAAATTGATTCAACTCAATTGTACATGGCCTTACCACCCGCACTCATGAGCTCCAAATTTATGGCAGTGTTTCTGAATAAGTTCAATCAGAAGCAATTCTACATTGCATGTTTCAAATGTAAGAAACATTTCTCGGTTATTAAGCGTGGACCAGCGGAAAGACCAGATTTACAATTTGTCTTGACAAAATTGACTTTCCCAATGTCTGTGAGCAAGTTAGCTGACATTAAGAAAGCGTGGAACCATTTCAATGCTGGTAAATGGAACAATTTTGGCATGGATTCGGTAAGATATCATGCAGTTTTCAGCCTAGAGTGTCGTTCGGATCCTTGGTCCAAACCGAGATTAAAATATCTCCGAGAACTTAACAGAAAAAATAAGGAGTACTTATGTACAAAAAGGGATGTACTCCTTTCCAAGAACTGCAGCTACTGTGTCGGGATGCTGTCAGATGTATCCAAAAGCATATTTGAATCTTCTCTTGACGATGTAAATAAATTTGAACGAGCTATGTCACCTGTAGCAACTAGTTTCAATGCGCTCAAATACATATTGGTAATAAGTGACAAAGACAATATTAAAAAGGTTCCGATGGACCTTGTCAAGTTTCTTAAACCAGTAACATTTGAAGTATGGCTTTGCACTTTGGCAGCATTTATTTACGTTTGCGCTGTGTCAACTGGAATATATTCCCAACGCTACAATTCCTGTTTCCGGCTCAAGAATTTATGGAGCACATTGTATGACATGGCTGCAATATTACTTGAGCAGGATAAAAGCAATGCAAGTCAGTCTACTAGCATAATCGTAATTTGGCTGTTTGCAAGTTTACTTTTCAGAAACTTTTACACTTTTTCAATGTACTCTGACCTCACTGCAATATTATTACCAGATAATATTCCAAGCTCAAAAGAAGAATTGATGAATATGACGAAGAAATCAAAGCTCAACATCTTTGTTAACTACTTTACTGCGTTACAAATACACACCGAAGTGAGCGCGAGGAAGACGAATTTTGGAAATATTTCTCTATTTCTTCAGCAATTGGAGGAATCAATTGTAAAGATGGAAGAGGATTATGTAATGAATCCTAGTATAGCGAGAGATCTTTATTCAGCAATTTCAAAAATTTCTCGTTTCCAGCCCATATCATGCGATCCATTGAAACCTGGAGTGAAACCGAATTGGGCTAGACCAAGGGGAAAATGTGAGACAAAGGGCAGGTTCGCAATAATACATCAAACGGCTCCACCGGATGATAACATGTTTCCCTTATTGACTGCCTTCTCTGATAGATACCTAGTCACTCCGAAAGATGAGCCTTACTTTCTATCCACAATGCATCTTTGGACATTTGATTTGAAAGGATTTTTCACAGAAGGATTTTATCGGGCATTAGCTTCATATCATGAAGCTGGAGTTGCAACATACATGTCAAAATGGCGAGCGAGTGTCTATCTGAATTTTGAATTATCCACTGTTATGGAGACAAAATTCCAAAGGAAGAAGTCCACATTCGATAATTTTCTAGATGAGTTCAAAGAATTGTCTAAGTCGGACCTTGTCCGCGGTATTGCGTTACAAAATCATCATGAGCAAGACGAAATTGACATCAGAGCAGAATTACAGGAGTTTTATTTGATTTTTGAGTTGTATTTAGTACTATGTGGGATCTGCATTATTCTTACATTTATCGAGATATTTTGCACAAAAAGGTCAACTTTGGGACTACCCTTTTGTGGGAAAATCACGGCAGTTGAAAAGATTGAATGAAAGCGTTCTTTACAAAATTTCTAAAGCTGTTTAAAAATTGGCATTAGAAAGCTAAATAGATGAGACAATTAGTAATACATGGAACTTAGACATCAGGAAAAATTAGAAATGCAGGAATGAATTAGACCTCAATCACTAAAATTGGAGCAAGTAACGATGAGGAAAACTGGCTTTTAATATGACTAATTGCAATGTCTTTCTTCGTCAGAAATAGAAAACTGCATCTAAACAAAGAGTTAAAAGCTGAGCTTTGTTGGGTAAGCTAACGTATAAGCGTATGCACATCATTTTAGGATGTTCCACGCAAAAATTTGCAATGGTCGCTTTCCGGGTAATATGCACGCCATTATTTACTCACATAATTTGTATTAAATATTTGAACTCTTGTTAATATTGTAAACATGTAATTTTGTACAATGAATAAACCAATAATTTTTATGTACATACGATTTATTTGCAAACATCTGTCCTTCAAACCGTTATGTCAGGCAAAGTCTCTGAAATATGACAGGTTTATCTAACCTGTACTGATTATCGCATGTGTCGTTTTATCACAATAAACTCGAGTTCTTATAAAAGAACCACATGATAAGTAGTAGCGCTGATGTAAAGCAAAAATTCATTTCGGTTCGATCTGATACACAATAAATGTGACCAAATCTGAGGTAAAGTTGCCCGCAAAAATGACGATTCCTTTAACATTTATAACAAGGTATGCCATACCGTTGATTTTGGCAGCAATCTACTTGAAGGATGTAGACATTCCGCTACAATTTGAAATATTTGACAATACTCAACGCCTTACGGACGAGACTTTAAGTAAAGCCAGGAAAGAAGGAGAATTAGACGAAAATGGAAGACCAGAAAGTTTTGATTTCGTGATCGTTGGCGCCGGCTCAGCAGGAGCCGTTCTTGCAAACAAGTTGACAGCTTCAGGACAACACACAGTGCTTTTGCTGGATGCCGGAGGAGATCCCTCTCCAATTATGGAGGTTCCATTTGCGCAGAAATTTTATTGGTCTGGAGGAAATCCCATGGACTGGAATTACACGACAGTGAAGCAAAATAGATCTTGTGGATACCTTGATGGGGTAAAAATAAGAGTAAATTTTATAAAAAAAATTTTTACAGCAAGTAGCAATATAACTAATGCTAGTTTTATACATTTCAAGATATGTCCATGGCCGAGAGGAAAGGCTTTGGGAGGAAGTAGCTCCGTTAACGGACTATTGTACAATCGCTGCAAGCCAAAGGACTACGACTTATGGGCAAGTTTTACCGGAGATAATTCATGGAGTTGGAGAAACATTAAGGACACCTACAACAGTTTTGAAGATTACCATGGCTTTTATGAAGACACAAATGCAGAGAACCATGGCCGAGGAGGCGAGTTGTACGTAGGGAAAATCGACTATATTCCGGGCGTTGAAATAGTGGAAGAAGCTCTTCGTGAAAAGGGCATACCCATCGGGGATCCTAATGGAGGGGAACAGTTCACTTACGGATTTTCTCGAGTCGATTATAACATAAAGGATGGACTCCGATGGGGAACATACCAAGCTTTTTTAGATCCCATTCTGAATAGGACAAATCTTCGAATTTATCGCTATGCATATGCAACAAGAATAGAAATTATTTCGTTGGGAGATTTGAGTTACAGAGCAGTTGGTGTAACTTACGAACGGCATGGAAAGATACAAACTGCATTGGCTAAAAAATTATAATAAGTGAATCCACTTTACTTAATCCAATAAGTTTTAAACATAATTGTCCCATTTAATTTCAAGATTACAACGTTGGTGGATCTGCCTGTCGGGAAAATATCTCCAAGATCATCCTGGTTCACAGGCTGATGGGGGGTCACTCAAAACGCCAACTGGCTTCAAAGTCAACACGACTTTTAGTAAAGATTACAACGTGTCGCAGGCACTTCTTGAGTTCATTGAAAACGGAACTGGGTCATTTAACAATTTTGCTTACGCGGAAAACGATTATGCAGAGAATGGCTATGCATCGCAGATTATGATGGGCTATCTGAACAGTTCATTGAATCCGGACAGAGACTGGCCAGACTTGCATATTTATATTGTGGTTCAGTTTGAAACGGAGAATAATGTGAGCACGGAGCAATTATTTTTCTCATTGGAGTTACTAAGGTCAACTACTTCTGGAACTATAAGGTTACGAAGCAAGGATCCCAAGGATTTGCCAATAATTGACCCAAATTTCTTTGAGGATCCGAATGATATCGAAAGAATGATTGATGGAATAGAAATTCTCCAAGACATTTTTCTAAACACGACAACATTCCAAAGGTACGGAGTACAACCCCTGGAAGAACTAGATGAATGCAGTCATTTGGAGTTCCAAAGTAGGGAGTACTGGAAATGTTCGATTGAGTTAAAAGCTGTTCCATTTTTTCATCCCACTTCTACTTGTAGAATGGGCCCGAATAACACTGTGGCTGTGGTCGATTCCAAACTAAGGTAATTAGTCTTTCATTCAAAACCAAATCTATAAAGGCTCCTTAGATATTAGTTAACAATTTGGATATACGAGAATGTGAGAAAAGTTTTATTTTACAGGGTCTTTGGAATCGATAATCTTCGGGTCATCGACTCGTCTGTAATTCCATTTGCCCCAAGCGGAAATACTAACTTACCCAGTATGCTGGTTGGAGCTAGAGGCGCTGAAATTATTTTAAACGCTCATGAACCAAAGTCAAATGTTTAAACAACTACATTTGGGTTATTTGAATTTTCAGACTTCAAAATGAAATAAAAATTGCAAGAATATAACAGAGCATGTTAAAATCAAGTAGCTTTCATAGCGTATACTTATTAATAGCACCTGGTGTGGCAAACTAAACGTGTTTTCATGGAAACTGAGAATTTTTCAAAACGTTTGCAAAACACAAAAAAGGAAAATAGGAACTCTAGTCTAGATGCGCAACAATACAGACAGAAGCAAAATTTGCTGCATTGGGATTTAAAAAGCCTTAGGGTAAATCTGAGAGGGACAACAAAATATGAAATTCTAGTCTGCCGTCAAATATTAAAGTATTTTTTGAAAACAGTGCCAGAGTAGGTAGATACAATAATAATATTTATTTTTACAAAGTCTTCAAAATGACAGAAGATAAGGTACTGCATTAAAGTGACTAGGTACAAAATTGACGTTGACAACAATAAGTTTTACAGATATAATTACAGAGAAATAAAAATCACTAAAATATTCTAACTCGTCCGTTGAGATCAAGTACGACCAGGTATCCTGAGGGCATGACGGCGATGTCCATGGGTAGGTCAAAGTTGTCTTTCTTCAATGTTGTAAAGGTACCCAAAAGCTGCCCTGTTGATTTAAAGACCTTTACGGCGTGATTCCGATTGTCGCAGACAATCAAGTTTCCTAATGCATCCATATCGATCCCTGATGGCCGATTGAGCTCTAAGTGGTTCACTATCAGCTCCAATTTGGTCATACGGACGTCCAGTCGGAAGATAGAGTGAAGGTTGAAGTCTGTTAGATAGATGTAATTTCCTGCAAAATGTAATTTCTTAGAAATTAAGTAATTAAATACATCAAGTATGTATTTCATAAGATTAAGTAAAACTTACCAGAATGGTCGAAGATGATACCACGGGGGTAATTGTTACGGTCTGGGTCTTTGGAAAACCGGGTAAACTGCCGCAGGTAGGTTCCATCCGATTTGAAGAGCTGAATTCGGTGGTTCCTTGCGTCTGCAACGGCGACGTGGACTCCATCTGGAGAAACAGCAATTCCCCAAGGCCAAGAAAAGCACCCAGCTCGCCTTCCTTTGGTCCCGAATTGAATGTGGAAGCGCCCAGTCGTGTCGAATACTTGGATCCTGTGGTTGTCTTTGTCCGTGACAAAAAGGCGGTTTCCGGTCACGTCATAGGCTATAGCGGTAGGTCGGTTGAATCGTCCTTCCTGGTTGCCTGGTCCTCCAAACTGGAATTGGAACTGGCCATCAGGTCCGAATACCAAAATGACGTGGTATTGCCGATCAGCGACGTAAATCTGTAAAAAGCAAATGGTTAATTAATTGCCAAGCCATAATCCGCATAAATAATCGGATGAATATGCTTATGGCATGCTTGTTCTGTTCGCAGAGGTCGGAAATCCCATGAAAAATTGAATGGGATTATGGATTACGGATTTGTACTTATTGCGATGGGATTACGGATTTTTGGTTGGATTTTTTACACCAAAATGCTTTGATTACGGATTTTGTAGCGGATTTTTTAAAGTTTTAATCCCGGATTTTGACCTGGATTTTTTAAAAAATATTTTCGTGGATTACGGATTTATATATGGATTTTTTGAAAATTTACATGGATTAAGAATTTTTAATTGTTTTTTTAGTAACTAAATAATTTGTTGGATTTTTACATGGATTTTTATTAAATTAAAAATTCACATTCTAACTTGTACGTATCATCTGTAGGCTTTACGGCAGCTATAATTAAGTAAGTAAAATTAATTGTGAAAGTAAAAGGCGTAGCTTCAGCAATTACAAATCTTTGTATAGTTTTAAAAAGCACAACATCTCAAACGTTTTGTCGGCTAAATTGGTTCTTTTTGAGCTCAAAATCATCCCTGCATAACTAAAGAGGCGTTCCACAGGAGCTGAGGAAGGTAGTGAAGTGTTGTAAAATAGGAACATTTTTCTAATCAAATCATGGTTGAGGAGTGACTTAATTTCGGATTCTTCATCCTGCAAATACTTAAGGCATTCAATTTCTACAGAACTCGTTTTCGGAACTTCAGGTCTCGACTTCATAATTAGATTCCAATCCTATATTCACATCAGCTGTAACAAACCTTCCTGCTTCACTGACAAACATTTGTTTGATAGCTCCTTCTTTCTCCTGATTAACCCAATTTAATTTGAATTCTGGACAGGTAACTGTTGCGAGTATTTCGTGCTTACATTTTTCTAAATTGATGTCCAGCAAATCCTTGAATCGCATGGAGAATTTCGATTTCAACTCTTTCGCAATCGACACAGCAAAACCGTGTCCCAGATTGTTTTCTATTATCAGCGATAGTTTTGCTTCGATGGTTAAGATAGTTGGTAGAACGTAACCGTAGAGGTATTCTTTTTCCTTTTGGAGTTTGTCCAGTCCCCATGCTATAGGCTCAGTAGCAAGTCTGTAGTCTTCCAAAAACTCGATTTCAGTTGATGTCAACTCAATTTTCAATTCGGAGAGTGCGAATATGTCATCAATGTGGCTCTTTTCTTCTAAAATTCGTGTTATAGCGTCAAATGTTGAGTTCCACCTAGTGACTACAGGTTGAATGAGAATTCGTCCAGTCAGAGACTTGATTGCTTCAGCAAGCTTGGGTGACCTGGACGCCTTATTCCAAAGGGCAGAACATTTTGCCATCGCCGATCGCATTATTCGCTTGTTCAGAGACCCTTTACGTGTATCATCGGCCTCTGTCTACTCACGATAAAACATAAACTAATGATAATTAACACATTAAAATTGCCAGAATTTTACCATAAACGCAAAGTACTCTCACCATCGAAGGTTCATCTTTTCCAACTAGATTTAGAGTGTGACTAGCGCATCTAATGTGGCGAGGAAGAAGGAATTCCATGCAATCTGGAAAACTAACAGTGTCAATGTCTTCAGAATCTTGCTCGACTCTTTCATTTTCCACGGCAGCATCCCGTAAAACCTTTTCTAAATCTGCGTCTTGCTCGTTCCGCCCAAACTGTTTAAAAGCTGAAACAAAGTTACTGGCGTTGTCGGTTACAACGCTTACAACCTTTTCCTCTATTTCATAGTTTGATATTATGAGTCTAAGCATTTCAGCAATCTTCTCAGCATTGTGAGTTCCTTGGAAGCGTTGCAAATTCAAAACTGCTGAGTGCCGTTTCACATCGGTTTTAGTCCATTTAATCCAATGGCAAGTTACGCCCATAAAGCTACGTCGTGCCCCTGACCAGATATCTGCTGTGAGACAAACGCTTTCAACTTCTGAAAGTGTTCGCTTCAGTGTCTGTCTTTTTGATTCATAGTCCTCCTCCATAATTGATTTTAATCGCTTTGTTGACATCTCGGCTGCGCCTGGATTCAAACCTAATGGAATTAGGGAAAAATTGCGTTAATGTTATCATTCGCGTTGTAATTTTTTATATTAATTTGAACATCTTCCAAGTTCAAGTTTACCTTGAACTAGTCTCCGAAAGGAATCATCTTCAACAACCGACAGCGGTTGCATTGTTTTTGTTACAAAATCCAGGATCAACCGCTCCGATTTGTTTTTTATTCCTGACACCTTGACACTGGGGAAGTTAAGTTTGGGCTGACGACTTTGATTCTTTTTTGCAACCACTTGCTTAGCGTAATTTTGGTACTTAATCCAAACCTCACGATGGACCTTCTACGTAACCAAATCCGGTTTGTAATGTAATACGTGTAATTACTACCTATGTCATTTATTATTTGTAATTACGTTTATCGGTTTAATTACCTGAAGATGAGAGGAAAAGTTTGATGTTGGATGGCGACATCCTGATATTATTGATCCATTTTTGCACGAAACACATAACGCCTTGATTTTTCCGTCCTCAGATTCCTCCACCACTTTAAAGTAGGTGCCATCCAAAATAGTAGGGAAATTACTTCGTTTTTCCTTATCACTAACGTCATCAGTACTCGGTAAGGCAAGGGAATTTCCTTGCAAACTAGTTACATCTTTATTACTGAACACTGACTTCTCCATTTTAAATTATATCAATATAAAACCGTTGATAAGATCAACATGTTTTACTTTTCTTGGTGGACATGGGTAAAAGACAAACACTCGCACTCGAGAGTCACTCACTGACTGACTTAAAAATAAAGGAGTCCACGGCTGAAATGTGTTTTTTGGTTCGCGGTTATGTTTGGTTTGGGTGGGGTAACTTGATAAATGCATGCGTGATAATTGTTACGGAAACCAATCCAAACAAAGTAAAAATGAATTATGGATTGCGGATTGTGGATTACGGTAATCTATAAATGTACTATGGATTGAGATTATCCAATGATCTTCCAATGCTATGGATTACGGATTATGGATTAGGTTCTACGAAAAGCTAGGAGTGGATTACGGATTGGGATTAGTAATCCATAATCCTAATCCATGTACTTGGATTGCAATAATCCATGGATTGTCCGACCTCTGTCTGTTCGAGAGTTAACAGCGATTCCCCAAGGCTTCCTTAAAAAGTGCGCTCCAATGAAATCCCGGGAATAAAGAATGGCTTCTGCATCTTCCGGATTGACCGTCTCAATATCAAATGTGACGATGGCTTGACTATTTAGTGGACTTAGATTGTAGCCTCCTCTTTTGATCCTCGGTAATGGAAGAGGGGTCCTCAGATCCTTCAGAAATTCTTCCTTGAATGCTCTACCGGCTTCTTTCAGTGCTGATGAGGTGCGGGACATTGTTGCGGTTGATTCTGGTAACGGAGTCCAGGTGTAATCTAGAAGGGAGCAACAAGGTGTCCCGAAGTCGCCGTCGTAAAAGACTGAAGTATCATCACTCCAGTCCGGACTGTTTGACACGGTCCCATACCCGTCGTCGGTTGAAAATTGGGCGACGTTCCCCTCTACATGATCCTTCCATGGAGTGGTCGCTGGCGCTGGCTCCCATTTCATCATGGGTTTGTGATGTGAAGGTCTTCCCTGGTTCCACTCCCACTCCATCTCGAAGAACCACTTCTGCTCCTGTGGGAAGGGCTCCGTTAATAGCAAAGGTTCCAAGGCAGGCAGCAGTCAGAGAAGTTGCTTCGAACTCGAGAGTAAGAAAGCTTATGACTTTTCTCTGCCAATTTGCCCTCCTTTTATACCCACCCGTTTCTAAGGCCTCGTGTATTTCCATGGTTTCAGTTAGCCTGACCCTTCCCCCGTACCTTTTCATTCAGTCTTGCCAAGAATAGCTATATAGGTATGCATGAAGTTAATCAACATGAGGTTTTAAATCAAGTGTCAATCATGTTCAAACTCTACACCTATTGAACTCTTTTACTGACTGACACCCGGAGATAGTTGTTGTTGTTAGGTA
>JAHZMX010005107.1:7809-25854 GCA_027743895.1 Seira musarum
GCTTTGGCTTTGCTCGTTCTCTTCTTCGCCTTTATTACGCTGTGTGCCTCAACAGACGACAATTATATGCCTGTTGGCATTCACCAAGCTCACTTGACTCGAGAACTCGGTGCTGCGAGAGAGGAAAAAAGAAACGGACCGAAATAATTTTTTTTTTCGAGGTATGGGCAATAGGAAAACAGCAGAACTTGTTGTACGAGCAAGCATACCAGTAAAAGAAGCAGAAAGTCTTTGTTCACAGCAGCAGTAGCGGTGTTGGTGAGAAAAAGTTCTAAAAATAGAGAAGAAAGAGAAAATGCATGAAAGGGTTTAAATCTCTGTCCTATAAAAATACACATGTCGATCATAAAAAAAGTAAAGGGAATTTTTGTGTGAATTCTACGGACTACGCAGGGGTTTCATCCTGTCTGCGAAACAACAGGTTCCACTGATTGTGAAGAAGGGAAACTGGGTTGGATAAGAATTGAATTGAACGTTTTTAATTTACATGGAACAAGAATTCATGCTGAATGAAGGGATTGTGAATGTGACTGGAGAAGGAATAGTGATTAGCGGGGTTCCACCTCGTAATACGAAACTATTTTTAAGGGACACTCAAGCCAGATCCGATCAGGTAGACAAAAGTGGAGTGAAGTGGGGACAAGCAAAAAGTTTTGGAATGAGATGGAGTGCAATATTGTGCTGGAACTGAGTATTCTACGTTAATCTGTAACTTTTAAGTGGACTTAATTTGTGTTGATACAAACACAACAAACCCATAACAAGAGGACGAAAAAAGTTTTTCTTTCCCTCTGTTTGAGACCTGCGGACCGTGGTTACATAAATGTGTTGTTGTGTCGTGAACTTAGAACAGACCAGATTTTTGGACACTTATTTCGAGAGAAAAGTAAAAATAATATTTTCGTGGCTTGTTTCGTGGTTTCGTAGTTTGTAGGGAAAAGCTATATTAATCCCACGAATTACGAGATTCGAATGGACTCTCATGGAAAAGGACAAAGGACAGTGAAAGTTTTTTTCCTATCTTTTTAATATCTTCTCCCCCAACTGAATCAACTGCAGAGAAGGAGGTAAAAGGAAGGGCAAAAGCCTAAACACCTTTTCCTATTCATTGTGAACACAAAAAACCTTGTTACACCCGCCCACGCGGATAAAGAGAAAATAATATAAAACGGTGGTGATCGTGTGATCTTAAACTCAATATTATATCTATCCAGCTATTGTTGAGAAGGCTTTGCGGAAAAAAGGTCAATCGTCAATTGAAAAGGACAATTAAGCGGATGGAGGGATCAATTCTTGGACAGAAATAAAAGAGGAGAAGAAAGTAAACGTACATCACACACACACACCTGTATGAAATTAGGGCAACGGGGTGGTTGGATATCATCAAGTTAAATATGACTAGGGCAATTACGTAAGTCCACATAGTCCATTATAATTGCTTGGCATGACTATGACGAGTTCTATGCCTGACATCTAAAGTGCAAGCACGACATTCAGGAAAACGAAAGAGAGAGAAAAAAAAGGGAGAGGCGAGGAAGCAGATTTGGGAGTTGAGTTGATTGGCATAATAAATATTGTCGTGCGGAAGAGTTTGCGTTAAAAAAATATGAAAATAATGTACAATATCAAAATGAGGCTGACACCCATAACAATATTCTCAGCCATTGCGGCTGTGCTCCTAGTAGGATTACTCCTGTTGCTTGAGAGTTATCCCACTTCGGCCTTTAAGCTTTCAGAGGAAGGAGAGTTACAGCATCATCACATTTCTCCAGGAGTTATTACTAGTAAATATGATAATAGGAATAATGAGATAAGTAGCAGTGATAATAGTCCGGGGTCGTCATCAATCGTCCTCCCCAAGTCTTCATTATCATTATCTTCAGCATCATCAGCATCAAGCAAAAGCGGCGACAGCAGCAGCAATGTAATTAGTAAAAGGTCTCTTTCATCATCCTCCTCATCTTCATCAAGTGACCCTAGTAGCTTCCGAAGCCATCGTCACGAAAATAGTATTCTCAATGTAGCCTGGCCAGGAAAAGCAATGTGGGGTTTTCTGCCATCGAAGAAAAAACCAGGAGGTGTAGTTGGTGTTGGCGCACCACCACCCCAACAAGCACCACCACCACCCCTTTCCTCGCTACACTCGCAGTCCGCTACATCATCATACAGCAAGAAAGCATCATCATCATCATCATTAGCCCAAGCTAAGTCACAACATCAGTCAGAAGAAAATGAAGTAAAGCCAGGGAAAAAGAAGTCTGCATCTAGTGACCTGTTCCTTGACCCAGTTACGCTGGATGAGATGCCCTCCCATTACTTCAGAAGAGGAGAGGGAAGTACAAGTAGCGGCGGTTCCAGTGGAGCACCTTCTTCAAGTAACAGTTTCTTTCATAACTCTGCATCATCATTATCATCATCAAATTTAGGCTCATCAAAACGACAAGCAGGGGACGAGAGTAGTCCGACACCACCACCAAGACCGCATTATATTCTTCTTCAGCCACCTACGAGAATAGAACCGCCCCTTGGAAATGATGAGAGTGAAAACGACGTTTTCACAGGGGAGGACTTGGACGCTACCAGAGAGTTTGCCTCCATCGAGAGGGAAGAAGATGCAGAGCACGCCTCTTGGCTTAAGAGGTCTCCATCGTCCGGTGTTATTAACAGAGAATCCTTGGATATTAATAAGAGGACAAGAAATTATGATGTTCCGCAAATAGGTAAGCATTTTTTTCTTTTAAGTAAAATCTCGTCGTGTCTTCCGTTCCGAGAGTCATTTGGTTATTTAAATGCAAAATCAAGCTTGCGTTTACCTTAGTGAGAGGTATAACCAAAGAAAGGTCAACTTTGATTAGGGTTAATCAAATTTGAAAAAAATGAGCGGATGAAAAATTCATGAAAGCGTTGTCTTCTTTCTAATAAGGCCTTTAGTTGCATTTATGGTGAGTGTACCATCATCATAAGAGCATATCACATAAAAAAGCTAAATATATTGTACATTTATTTACACTTCTTTTTTATTATGTCAAGCGTCACAGTCAAGGAAAAAAAGCGACCTGTTGACACTTTAATGTGGTGTGGTCTCGATGTTTAGTCTGGGAGGCTAGTTCTCTCCCTTACTTATATGCATCAACCATTTTATATTTTTGCTCTTTTTTTCATCCTCATCATAAGACAAGGTAAACGACACCTTGAAACCCGAGTGCACTTTAGCATTCCATACTTTCATACTTACTTACACACATCTGCTCGCCATTTTTTTGTTTCCTCCACACGGAAATAATACTTTTTCGCTTAAGTTGGTTTCGCTTGGCATGCTTTAGCGTTCCACTTCCAAAAACTCTTTTTCCCATCATTCCTCATACAAACACAGTCCTAAAATGGAAGGAAGTGCCCTTGCCTTACTTGTACTTCTTTTTACATCTTCCTTCCTATTTCCAGCAAGGGAACATTTTTTCTCGTGCCTTGGTAAGTGGCTCTTCACCTCTTGTCTTTCTCTGGAGAGAGCTCATAACATAACTTTATATTCATTTTGAAACAAAAAAAATTCTCTACTTTCACATCCCACTTTCTCCTCGCTTAAACCTTCTCTCATTTTTTTTCATGGCGACTTACAACACAACATCATAACACAATAGTAATCATTATTGTTCTCTATTATTCAGTACTTGTCCTAGAGCTATGTATAAAGTGGAGCTGGAACATGAGAATTCGAGCACAGCTCAAAAGCTCCACTGCTCGGCTTTTCTCTTGTTTCCCCGACAGAGTTAATATGCTCATGCTTAGGAGAAAAAATTCCTATGCATCCTCCGTATTCAAGACTACTGGCAACTTTTTTTTTCCTCTGATGATTATGATTAGTGGAAGGAGGCATGTACACACAAAAAGGAAATGAGTTTGCATTTATAGCCTCAAGGGATACTTTTTCCAGAGAGGAGAAAAACAAAATAAAAAATTGATATTTATTATGTGAAAGAAAATAATGCCCAATGCTCATCCCCTGGCTTTTTTGAAAGCTTCCACCTCCACTTTCTACTTTCAACCATATTCATTAATGAAAGGTGGTGGCATGGCATGACTAGATCCATCTTCAGAAAACGTGAGCATAAAGTATGACTAGTGCTGGAGTGCTATATGCCTAATCTTAATTTACGGGTTTAATGTGGATTGGATCTGATACACTTTTTTCGCAGTAATTATGCATGCAGGGATGTGCGGGGAGGAAGAAAATATTTCCTCTCTTCTTGCTCTTCATGTCAGTCAGTGAAAGTAGTGAAATGCATTACGTTGAGAAAAAAAGAGTCATTCTATATCGTTAGGGATGTGGCGTGAAGTACTATCTCTGACAATTAGTAGGAAAAGTGAAAGAAGAGTATCAACATGTCAAGGTTCATTAAGTACATTTTCTCCTTTGGTGAAAATACAGTCGACCGGTGACGATATGTGCATTACTTATCATGTCCTGAAAGCGTGGCTACAACGGGTTAGCATAGATAGTATTTGGTTATGCTTTGTAAACTCTGGAATGAAAATAGTCCCTTTTTGTCATAATGCAGAAGAGTTATTATGTCCTACTTAGATTGTACATTCATAATATCTTTTTTGTAAAAAAAATCCTCTATATTTTTTAGTTTCATCGTTTAAACCTACTCAAACCTGGACTAGCTTCGCTCTTTTCTGATGACGTAAGTCATAATAATGCATTTTTCATTCATAAATCATCCTCTCTCCTCTCCGGCCTTCTTTGGCTTAGCCTGTTTTAGATTGCCTTTATAAGCGCTATACACTATACTGCCTTAGGGGAGAAATGAGAAAAGGAGTTTTTCCTACTTTATGTTTGCCTTTGCTAAATAACTTGTCTATTTCTATTTACTTTTGATTACTGTCATCATACACTCACATACGTATCATCATCAACAACATCCAAAACCCCAACATTACCATCATCTTCATTATGTGAGTACTTGGAAGCAAACATCAAAAGAAAGGAATTGAATAAATTACTCGAGCTCAGAATCAGCTTTAGCTTTTTGCTTTTATTGTTTCATTAACAAATTCTTTTTAAAAAAACGAAATACATAGATAACAATTTGGCTTTGACAGTGAGGTGTCATATAGCCATCGCTTTCCACACCTCTTTCATCCCACATAAATTATTCCTATTTGTAGTTCCATAAATAGTTTGGATGAAAAGGTAATAAAAGCGTAGCCGTGTCACGTCCTACCCTCCTGAATAATAAGATGATCGTCGAACCACTTTACACTTTTCACAACCAAAAGAACAAAGAAGCTTATAAAATGGAACAGAGCAAATTATATCACTTATTTACCAAGCATGATTTTGATGAAACGCTGAAATGATATAAAGGGCGGAGATGTTCTAATTTTCTCACCTTTACATTGCTCTCTCGCTCTAAAGTTTACAAAAATTATTTTCTCTCTCAAAATAGTGCATCAAAAAGAGAAAAACATTTAGGAGGAGAAAGTTCACTAATACTGTTTCTCCGATGTTTAGGCTTTGGCACAACGCAACACAACCATAGTTATTTTTTTCCCTTGCGTGGTTTGGTTTGCGTCTCATTACGCAAAAAAAACGAAGCCAATAAAGTTCTTTTGTGAGGACAGAAAAAAATAGTTGTGATGACGATAGCAATAACAGAAAGAGTCACTGTCTCTGTGTATTTTGCAATTGGAGCCTGCCTCTGACTTTCACTTAAGTTACGATTGAACCTCTCTGATTTTTTTTTGTGGCGAAACAAGCACAGTAAAGTGCAATTAAATGCCAGGTAGATTGTAGATAGGTTTTTCCATTGCATTTGGCCGTGTCGCAGTCGCAAATGCTAGATGGCCATGGGCAAAAAAATATGAAAACTGCCGTAAGGTGGTTCTCCAAAATCATAAGAATGTCTGAAGTGACTTAACATCATTCTCTTTGAAAATTCTCATGGGCAATTTTCATAATGATATTATCATCTATTCTTTTAAACGTTCGTGCATGTCAATAAATTTTAACGAGGTTTATCGTCATCATCATCACATTCAACTCTTTACGTTGTCGTCATTTTTTATTCCCTGTAGAAAAGACCATCTAAAGTTACAAGTGCATTCTTTGTTTGCTCAGCAAAAACTAGGCAATCACTCAATCAAAACATCGTTCATCGTTCTATTTCGCAAGATCTCGCATAGCCCCAGCAATAAACTTGCAAAGTCCATGCAATGTCCGTGCCTCTTTAGCTGTTTCAAGTTGAAAGCAACGAGCCTCTCTGGTTTTATAGGAGGCAACGAAAGTGATGCAATAAATTCATTGACGTATACACAACATTTTAGCCTTTATCCAATTCCAATCCAAATCCAGTCCAGTCCACTACTACTACTTCTACTTAAATCTACTACTACTTGTACTACACAGTGTAAGTAGTCCTGGCCTGGTCATTACCTTACCTTGTGATTGTGACCACCAAAAGTAGAGGCAGCAGTCCAGATAGGGAAAACCATTCTACAAGTATCTCTTTTTTATTTAGTGGAAGTAATTATCCTTTATTCCGTAGTTTAACCAACAGATATGCACATAAATTATTCTGATGTGGACACAATTCTCTGCTATGTGAACAAGCAGGTTTTTACTTGATTTACATAAAAAAGGAGAGCATAAAAGTTTATTTTTGGTGTGGCTTTACGTTTGCTGACTCCAATTCACGATGTCGTCGTGTCATGTGATTAGATAGAATAGTTAAGCGAAAGCCCAGTTAGAGGAATGGACTGGAAAACTTGGAACATCATGCTTTATTTACGTATTCTCTGTCATCAAGACAGTGAGAGATAGGGGTGGATTCGTGATGCATGTTTAAATCACTTAATTTCCTTTCTATTTTTGGAACAATTTCGCACACAGGCAAATGACTTCGTTTTGTTGCCGTCACTATATTGCTCTCATTCCTTTTACTCTTGTGGGCTTTTGCCCTAGCCATAGCCATTCATCAGACTTTATGTGCTTACATCGAAATTACGTGGGAATGAGAAGGTTAAAAGTTATTGCATTACTGCTTAAACTACTACGAGTAGTATCGCTTCAATATCACATCATGAAAAATTATATGAAAACAAGGGTTAAAATATTAAGTACAATGGACTGGACTCTGCACTGCAAAAACACTTACACCTCCAAAATTAATGAACTTTCCCCAGCAGCCCTTTTGTGAGAATCATGGAGTTGAGTCGAACTCGTAAAAAATGGAAAAGACTCTCAACTTAAATTCCTTTTTTATTGTCTTTTAAGGAATGAAAGGGAAAGCTTGGGAGTGATTCAGTGCGAAAAAGAGCTCCTCGTCTTGAATGAATAACAATGGGAAATTAATGAATCAAGTAAAGAAGGAAATGTAATCTTAAATCTCGAAGCTAAGCCTAGGCTTAAGGCTTCTTCCTTTCCCTCTAAATGTCATTTGGGATAGATTAAGCTGTCCGGAGAGTAATCTATTGAAAATAGGAGGAATGTTTTGTACTGGTGGCGATAGTGCTACTACTGCTACTTCTATTACTTTCGCAAATTACTTGCATACCTCTTAAACAATCCCAAGCTACAAGGCAGAATCTCACAAACTAAAACAACCGGTTAGGAAAGCGATAGCGATGCTATACGATACACCCTCGTGAAAATTCTTGATGCTGACACTTGAACCTCTAAATGTCGGTAATTGGACATCGCGTTTTAAATTAAGTACCGAGCACTCTTCCCGAGTTGACGTTTATTCCCGCACCTCTCACTCACGGGATTCCACTTTCAAGCCAAAACCACCTGCGCATCTTTTCAGTGCCCATTAACCTACAAAAAATACACACTTTAATTTATGTACTGGAAACCGCTATTTGGAAAACTTGTTTTTTAAGGATGAATAATAAACTCGACAGAGAATGCCATTAAAATGTTGAGTCTACTCAAGCCACCCCCACCACCACCACCAGTGCTTGCATCAAGGATATAGAGCATGTACTTAGGAAAATGAGCAAAACTTTTCAAGGGGCAATTCAAGTTTACTTGTTATAATAATTTATCCACTTTTGTGAGCACATCATCGTGATCATGATCACACTACACTTGATCTTAATATCGGCATACGACACGACGACGAGTAAGTCGAGTATCTCACTTGGATCTTACGTAGGAGGCCGTGACAAATTGGACGCTTCTTCTAAGAAAATTACTTTCTTTTTTGCGATATTTCTCTTCCAGGTACAATGTTATGAAAGAAAGTATGGAAAACAGAGAAAAAAGTGTGTCCTCTTTCATACACTCTACATCATCCTTGTTATGCGCCAAGCCAATCAGAAGGAAAACTTTTTTAGCTTGGCTGAGCTTCAGCTGAGCTGGGCACACAACATTTATGTATTATGACATGATGATACATAGCAAATATGTTAGGAAAACAAGAGAAACATAAAAGAAGGTTAAAGGTCAAGCTTAAGAAAAAGGAAGACTAAAAAGGCTTATTGGCTCATATTGAATTGACAAAAAAAAATCTAAGATAATTTTTTTTCCGTCGTGCGCTTCACTCCTCTTTTATCTCATGTGCTACTGCTGCTGCTGCATCAATGTTCAAGAAAAATTAGATTAAGGATTTGGACTGAATACTTATATGACTGGAGCACATATACCATGCCGTCTACTTCGTTTTTGTTTTCGCGACATAAAAAAACAGTGTAAATATTAATGATACGCTTTGTTAAATATGGAAAGTCCTAAAGTCTGGCCGGTCTGATTGTGAGTTGACTTGACTTTGTGATGATAAAAATCGATTTTTAGTGGGGATCCCATCAACCAAGAAGGAATGCGTGGCTTCAAAATGAAAACATCCGTCTCTTTTTGAAGATAACGATCTCGCCCTCACATTCGCTTCGGTTGAAATAGTTCTTTTAAATAATCATTTGAACCTGAAGCACATGCGTGGATTGCGTCATTCCTACGATGCAGGGTTCACATTATAGACCATAAAATCCGATGTTAAGATCAGGAAAATGGGAAAAATGAGATTTTTCCTAGATTTTATATCCCTGGCAAATGGAAGTCGATGTCATGAAATTCAAGTAAAACTCCTCTTCTCAAAGTTTGTTCATCAGCGAACGAAAGATACTTCAGCACTTTTTGGTGATCACACGTTAATGAGACCAAGTCTAGTTTTCCATAAAATCTGATACTCGTGTTATTTACCAAAAGCCTTTGGCTATACAATACCCAATCGAATCGGTTCCGTTTTTGCAGAAATGTGACAATTTTTAAAGACTTGTTTACACGTGTGAGTGTAACGTAATCATTTGTAGAAATCGTAACTATATAATAGATTCATGAAACAATTTAAATTAGTAGTAAAGTGGAGAGTAACAAAAATTTTTTGCAGAATTTATGTGGAATCCATCAAATATTCAAATCCTAATTTTTTTCTGCTCTGAACATGAGAAAATAAGTTACGATATGAAGTTGAGATGTATCGAATTGGAATATAAATGTTTTCTATGTAAAAGTTTCTCAAGCAAAAAGAGTTTGAGGCTCGATCTGGATTTCATATTTCATAATTTAATGTAATCTTCATGCCATTTACATATTTTTCCCAGAACGATGTAAACGAAATTGCAATTTGCAAAAAAAAAATGATTTGATTTGAAATTCCTGTGCGGAAGGGCGTGTGGCTGATTGCAATTGTATCAGAGGAAAAGTTTTCTTAAAAAGAAAACTTCTCATCTCAAACACTTTCTGCGTCTTGCCGCTGATCTGATCTGATCATGCATATCAAAACTAGGTTTCTTGTAGTAGCTTCTTATCACATATAGCCTCACTCAACTTCATTTCAATGGATGTGTATTCGAAGGAAGTTCATACTTTCCCAATTCTAATACCATCATCATCATCATCATCATTTCTATCACCTGCTGCGCTCAAATATTTATGTTACTTTTCCACATTTCAATCGCAATCGGAACCAAGCAAGAATGAAAAACTTTTCTCTGGAACTTGTAAACATGAAATGAACACTATATAAGCAAGCATGTCTTCACATTACCTATTCCTCTCACACATGTGGTGTGCTACATCTATTCTTTCGCATCGTGCAGATATCAAGCTGAATGACCGATCCAACTACTACAAAATCTCCTCGTGTTTTTGCACGAGGCCAATTTTTCAGTGACCATATTATATCGGCCAACAACAAACCACTTTTTACAAAATCTGTAGTTTTCTCATTTCCCCACTAAAAAATACAAAGGCTTTTTTTCCCTTGTGAAGACTGACATATGGCATTTCACATTTCACTACCTACCACTGAGAGAAAAAAAACCAAAAAGAATTGTACTTTTTCATGTGGAAAGTTTAAATGTCAAATTATGCCATCATACAAATATTACTATTATCATGATCATAAACTAGTTCTCATTTCGTCATCATTTTCTCTTGTAATTTTTTTTGCTTTCGTCATTACAAGTAAATGAGGTAGATAACCTTTAAACAGTAGCAAATCCGGCTAGTCAAAGAGGTTCTTTTTGTCGTCATCGACAAAACGATTCTATAATCAGTCCAATGTCCGTCCAATCCAATTCAATCAATTTTCAAGGAAGGTACTCACTTACCAGGTCGGTAGTCACTACTTTGTATGTAATCAATAATGAAAATGAGCGATTTTGGGGATATGATGCGTGTTCACTTTATATTTTGCGAATTGGCTGTGTGTTTCTAACAAATTGTATGGCTGGCATCAACATTATTATGGAGAAATTATTAGAAACGATACGATACGATGAGCAGTCTAGGCATGTATTATTACTTGGATAATTTTCCCTCAGAATGGCCTTGATATCTTTCGCATATTACTTTGCGACACTAATTTTGAGTTTGTATTTGTAACATCAACAGGATGGTAGGTACAATATGCAAAAACGCGCAGCGAAAAAAATAGATACGATACGAATATGATATAATTACAGATTATTTATAGCTTTCTATTTCCAAACATTTTCTGACAGAATTAACGTAGGTTGTTCCTTGTACTTTTGTCATTTTCATTTATCACGAATTTTCGGATATGAATATCTATGCACACATGGAATAGTGAGTCGATGGATGGATGGATTTGAACATGAAACTCTATGCAAAGCAAACCCAGCTCCAGCTCGTCCATAAACTTTAGGTATCATCAACGTCATCAATTATGGCGAGAGCGGTTTAGTTTTTGTGGAATGAAATGAAATTGTGTGTCTCCAGTCCAATCCTTTTTCCTGTTTATTTCAAAGTAATTATAGAAGTAGACTGACGGCTGAACATAGTATCGCAATTAAAGAAAATAGAAGGGCAAAATAAAAATGATATTCGCATGAATGAATCGAAATGGACGAGAAGACATGAAGAATTACATGAGCAATTTTAAATGGAATTTGCAATCGTAATCAGGAAAACGTATTCCAAGTCAAGTCAGTTTTTGAAGTTGACGAGCATTCTAAAAAAATACCGTCGTAGTAGTACCATTAGACGTCTTCCTGGTTTTGTTCTGTATGCTGTCGAAACCATAAATACCGGATATGATTATGGTTCTATACTTTTAAAAAAAGTTTTGCAAGGGAAGTTGCTACAACTCCCTTCCCCTCTGACATTTTTACAACGCTAATAAAGATGAATAACTCAACAACTTCTTGTTGCTTTGCCTTGCGTGTACATCGTCGTCGTCATGTCGTACACAACAGAAGAAGAGAAGAAAGTTCGTTGAAGCTTATAGCTTTAGCATTGCCTCGATTAAAATGCCTCTATGGAATACGACTTCCTAACTGCTCATAAGTACTTACTTTTGCGGGTTGGCGAAATGCTAAAACTTAGAGCAATCTTCTCTCATTCTTCATTTCGCGAAGAGAAAAGAAAACTAAAATTAGAGCGGAAGAGGATACATTCCCCCGTCTAAGTATGACTACCTCTGTTAGAAAAAAAAGAATGATGCAAAAACTGGAAGAATTTGGTTTCGGTTTTGCCCCAGTTGGCTTTCGCTGCTCTTTTTTTGTTACTTCTGAAATACAAGTAGTGATACTCGTGCCATGCCATGCCACTGTCTAATCCATAATTATCCTCGAGCTGTTCACTGAGATAAAAGCACGTCCCATGTTTACCATTATCTTAATTAGAAAAATAAAAATTACTGCGAGAATTGACATTTTTCATTTGGGATAGAATTTGTATTTTGGACGCAAAGCAGCAGAAGTGGGAGCAGGCTGGGCTGGGATCAGGAATTGAATCGAGTGTCTTGTATTGCATCGTGACATTCTTATTTTCTAAGCTCTTCTTCGTCGCTTATGTTTGCACATCACATTCAAAATTGATTATCCTCTTCAACAGAAATTCTAAATGACCAGCCACAACCGCATTTTGTATACAGTCACTTGAGCTCGAGTAGGCGTTCTAGAACTCTCTTAGCCCGATTCTAAAATTTATTATTATTATTTTATTACTTGCTTACGTCATGACTAACACAACTTGACTACGTTTCACTCCGCCCATGTCACCCTTCAAAGATTAAAATGAAAACCGTTAATTTCTCTGCCAAAAAGGGAGCGAGTAAACGTCGTACAATAATTATTTCAAAAGTATTTATATTTATACCCACACATAAGTACAAACACACGCTAGCTTAGCTTCTTGTTTTCCTTTTACCCTTAATCTAAAAATTAAACAGAAAAAAAGTTTCATGTGAAAATGAAGGCGATGAAAGTAGTTTACTTGTTTTCTCTCTTATTTGCTTCTTTCACCGAAAATGATATGTTTACCGAGTAAAGCTGGATGCTGACTTACCTATAACGTACCGATCCCTTGACGAATGATGTTTGGACTTACGTTTTCGTCATTGCTTCATGCTCACAGCATAACTTCATTTTTCTTTTCGATGTTTGGACTTACTCATATGTTCCTCATGCTGTGCTTTTTGCGCTAGAATCGTAAGTTGAGCCGACTTCTACTTATGATCAAAGCAAGAAACTATTTCTCGATTTGTTTATGGTTTTGAGCAGTAATCAAATGCAAATACTTATATTAAATTTAAAAGTGTAATAAAATGAAGGCGATGAAAGTAGTTTACTTGTTTTCTCTCTTATTTGCTTCTTTCACCGAAAATGATATGTTTACCGAGTAATACGTTTTTATTTTACAAGTACAACAAAATTTTTTGGTTATGTTATGGTGGTTCTGCTTTTGACTGTGTTTAATAGTTTGCCGCTTTCTTTTTCCTTCACCCGTCACACAACTGTAAAGCTATCACTTTCATTTTCCGAGAACACATCAGAAAAAGTGGCATTGAGAAGGATAAATCATCTCTTAAAGCCCTTTTCCCTTCTCTCGCCTTCCTCATGCATTGAAAGCGGCTTAAACATTTCCATCGAATCAGTCAGCACTGAAGAAGTAGGGTGTTTGTGTGAGTGTGGAAAAGTCAAGAGCTGTGATTTAATGAGAAGCTATTTACTCGTTTTTAAACCTCAGACCAAACGCTAAAACCTATTTGCTCACTTGTCACTCCCCACACTCTACTCATCATCACACCGTATAATAGCAGCAACGATCATCATGATGGCAATAAAACACTTTCTAAATTCTTCTTCTTTCTCCTTTTCTGCATATGAAAGCATGAAAGCACGATTTCCTTTTTTTGGAAATGTCTGATTCTGAAGTGCTGTAAGGGGAGACATGAGAACAACTTTGTGTTTTACCACTACTGTTACTGCCCACGTTTACAGCTTCAACGTTAGTGTGTAGGTTAAAATATTTTCGACATTTATTATTTTCAAATTGGGAGATAGAGGAGCACTATGCTGACTGCTTTCCTCGAATGCATTCACGCACAAAGAGACAAGGTCCAGGAAGAGATTTTTCGTATCTGTGTAGAGGAAAGCAATGTAACCATACTTAGTTGCATTGCCATATTGACACGACACCCGTTTCAATTGAGTTTTGTTGGTGAGCGTGAAATTAATATGGCATCCCTTTTTCTTCTCCGCTGGACAAGTGGAATGGACTGTGAGAAAGCGAGAGTATTTTTCGAGATGCTCGGCATAACATGAATAGACAATTCGAGGTTTTTTTTATCATCATTCATATTAATCCAGATGAGTGAATAGCTACCTACATTTTACCCCGAGGAAACTTCAGGGTTTAAAAATAGTTCAGAGGATGAAAGAAGAGAAACCATAATCATGATCATGATCACCATCATAATCATACTTCAGACTCAAGTAGACCATGTAATTTAGGTGGAAAAATAAATGCATTTATGCATGAATGTATACAAAATGTAGAAAGTAAGCCTAAACCCTCTTTTTTCAGCTGAAGCATCACTTCACAATTTTTTATAACCCATTCCCTTATTCACCCACATCAAAAAACCCGTACCGCGAAACAGACCTTATGAAACTGGATGGTTAATTTCATTTCGAAGTGTAGAAGGAAAACTTTATTCGATATCCGGGTGAACTGGTAAAAATATAAATCGAAATAAGTTGAAGAAGCTTTTGAAAGTGGAAAAAGGTAAACCATCTAATTCGTTACTCCAAGTTGGGGAGATGAAAGTCACAAGAAAGAAAGTCGAGATGAAAATTAAATTGTTTAATCGTGGGAAGATCAAGAAAAAAAATCCAGCCGTAAGGTCTTTTAACATTTCGTAACTCGATTTGGTGCCAATGCCATAGCCATATTGCTACTAGAACTATTTCTTCTAAACCCTTAACAGGCCAAAAAACCAGGTCCTTCTTGTTGTTGGCGGGTGGTGGTGTTGGCGGCGGCGGCGGTGTTGGTGGTTTTCATATCGCACTAGAAAGAAGTTTTTAATGTTCCTGATAACAAAAAATAGGAAAAACGTCACAAGAAATTACAGGGCATGTTATTCGCCATTATAACCCATAAATATAAAAAGTACGAGCAGAGTCCGGGGCTACGTGTTGACCAAGTTCTATTTTTAGCACAAAATTTTTTTATGAATAGCTAAGAAAATTATAGTTTTTTCTGTAAAAGATTACACCAAAATGAAGGAAAAAATGTATGAACAGATAGAGTGTTATAGGGAACGTATATAAAAGTAATAATAAGTCGGGAAAATGCCACTTGACTGCATGTTACGATACGATATGCGTGCATGCATGCCATCGTCATCATCGCCATGCCATGAAACTGTTTCCTCTTCTTCTCTCGTTCCCAAAAAAAACTACCTGGACTGTGAATTCGACTTTTTTTTACCTGGCCTGAGAGTTATTTGGCCTGTTTAGGTTTCGTTCGGTAAAAAAAGAAAACATACACACACTTCAATTCTCTTTCCTTATCTTGGGGGAGGGTAAAAGGTACTTACTTTAAGTACCATCGGAGTTTCGTCTGTTTATCCAGTCCACCCACCCACGAGATTTTTGATTGTGACAAGCGGAAAAATATATATGATGGGGGAAAGGAGGGATTGTTTAATTGACCCCTCCATAAAAATGACCTTAAAAGGCCAATATTTTCCCTGGGAAAAATGGGAATTAAGCAGGCCGCATAAAAATGCTACATTGGTATAAGAGCAAATATTGCTTGAAGCAAAGTAAGATCCAGGCCCAGCGGTGATATGATACGACATGGGCTTGAGCCTTTCTCAGCTTGATTTGACTTGTGCTTTTTTATGTTTCATTCACATGAATTGTGGAAGAGCCCATGAACAAAAATGTATTTCCCTGCATAATATTTATGCTTTGGTTCAGCGGATTCGAGGGTAAGTAAAAATAGCAGAGAATTTGAGCAATAAATTTGTTGATTGTGTAATAGTAAAGGTCGTAGTAAGTAATCTGAGATATAGACAGATTAGAAGGAATGAGGAAAAATGTCGCAATCACAATTTTGTGGGGGATTTTTGTGGGTCCGTAAATGTATTCAAGTTACAAAGCGTAACTTTATCGAGTTGTCTACGTTTTCTTGGAGGTAAGAATTGAAATGCAAAATTGATGAATACATAAAAGCCATGAATTTCTTTCTGTGGTTTTCACTGTGCCTAAACATGACACAAGTTCAGCTCCAGCCTTGTCGACGATGACTACTACTACTCACTAAACTACCTCGAGAAAATTGGTGGAAAATTAAGGAGAAAAAGAGAGAGAGAGGGAGAGTGCATGACATGAAAAAGCTGTCGACGACTACGACTAAAAGCTGTATAGTTATAGGAGCGATATCAAGAAAATTGTTTGAGTTAGTTCGGCTATGTTTTTAAGTCGGGAGGTGAGTGATGACGTCGTTTCAAACATTGATTATTGATTTGAGGCGGTTACAAACTGTTCTAATTCCAATATTTGGAATTCAAAATAAATCCATGACGTATGACGACGGCGGCATTTCCTTTTCGTAGTGTAGCCTTAATTAGGTTTTGTTTAAAGGAGGAGGAGAAAGAGGAAGAAACATTACCATCGCCATCGAGTTCGCGTGCTATTTTTAGTGAAATGGCACAGGAAAGACAATGTCCAATTCAGTTTAATTCATTCCACTACTTCAACTCAATTGAATTGCATTGCAATTTTCCACTTTGAGATTATGTGGGGCGTACTGGGTTACGTTACGTGGGAAATGTCAATAAATTTTTTTATGCGGAATTGGATTAGATTGAAATGATAATGCTTCATCCTTACTTCCTTAGCAAGGAAATGATGACGTTTTTTTTAAGTTTTGTTCTTTCTTTCATACGTTCTAATAAAAAACCACGACCTTGCTTTTCTAGAATGGAAGGAGTGAGATTTCACAATGGGAATAAAAATAACTGTTGAAGTAGAGTCCAGTGTTCACCGAAGTAATTGCAATGCATACCGTTCCACACTACACTACTAGTAAGCCTTGTTACACTTATTATGTGACATGATTATTATAGTTATGTCATGACACAGAACGCCGATGTTACTGTTGCTCGTGGTGATGATGACGATGACGATGGTTATGTAGTGTAGTAAGCTTTTTATAGCGCTAGAGGTGCTAACGTTCCCTCTCTAATAATAAATGACAGGATGGGGTGGGTGAGGAGCAGGATCGAATGATTCCTTTGGATCACACACACGAACACCAACTTTTGTGGTCACTCACTTACTCAGTGAAATCACCATGAAAATCTGGGTTATCCATGTGGAATGTTGGGGATAAGCGGAAATGGTGGAGTTATCAACTAACTTGTCATTGTGAAATGTTAAGGTTGTACATACACAATATGAATGAAATATCATTCTAGACTTTGTGGAACATGACTTTTTTGTTATTTTTTCTCCTAAGGCTGTGCTCACTCAATAAATCCCTTTTCTTTTTAATTTTTTTACTTGGCTCACGTTAGTTTAGTCCTATATAGTCCGGTCCATTCCTGCCAACCAATCCCTTTCATTTCACACTTTGATCCCCTTCATACTTTATGTCAGTCTTTTCTGGAGGCATTTCTCAAAAAATATTTATAAATGTCAGTCGTACATGCCTTCTTTTACTTCTGCGTTGTACAAGGTTAGTAGTGGTAGTGGTAGTAGTTATAAATATTATGTTTTGTCATATATGCCTATGCGAATCCGATTCAGTTTTTCTTTCACAACAGGTGAAAAATTCTGCGTGCATTTTTAAGGGACTCCGTGACATATTCCCCCTTCTTTATTTCTCAAATAATCTTTATCTTCTCTGGAGTACACGAGTGCCAAAGGCCAGCTTTCGCAATTTTTCCTTTGCTCACCACGACCATCATCATCAGCATCAGTATCATCATGAAACAAACTCATTCTCATTTTCCTGCTTTCCCTGTCTCCCATTCGCCATTTGAATCATTAGAGATGATGAAAAGCGGCATAGTGGCTGGCTTTTCGTTTGCTTGGCTCAAGTTCCATTTCTATGACTTGGCTTATTTTCCTGTCACAGATGGTGAAAGGCATTATATCCACACTCATCTGCTTTGGCTTGGGTATTCCAAACATTTTCTATTGCTTATGTCATGGCCTGACTCTGCTACTGGTCGTGGGGTGGTTTAACGGTGGTAGTGGCGTTGGCGATGACGGCTTTTCATG
>JAHZMX010005108.1:0-50438 GCA_027743895.1 Seira musarum
AATTATTATTTGCGTCAGTATTATTACATTGCATTTTAGGCGACTGAACATCCCCAAAAAATAATTTAAATGCAGTTAGCGAATCAGAGCGCATACTTTAGGCATCAAACATTAAAACCATAGTTTTTTAAAAACCATTTAAAGTGGCCAAAATTATGTCATATCAGGTATGTAAATCATAAGACTTCTCACTCTCAACGTTCCTTTTCTTAAAATTTTTTAAATTAATGTTATTTTTACTTTCTGAGATTGCATAAAATGTTAGTACAAAATTTTGATTCATCTCTTCACCACATCAACATACTGTTCTATCCAACATACTGTAACCACCCGACCCATCATGATCGTCATCCTCATCCTCACAGGTCATTTTGAATTGAAAGAGAAGTTAAGCAGTTTTGGTTTTAAAATGAAGTTTTTTTTGTAAGAAAAAAGATGAGATGTGTGTAATGGTAACATGATTACCTATCATTGTACTTACTCACATTTCACGGTAGATAAATTTTTGTTGCATGATGCATCATAAAAAGGGCGACACTCAAACATTAAAAGAAATAATAAATGCCTTACTCAAGATAACATTGCTTGAGACTACTGTTGAGACACTTCAGTGTATGCCTAACTAAAACAACAAAAAAATCTAAACTCATTTTAAGATGTCATGGCACATGACAATTAATTTTAGATAAGGAACATGAGCATTGAAAATTTTTTGAACTCAAATCAAAATTAGGTGACATCTAACCTGTATCACAAATCAGCGAGATGTAAGACATGAGACGAGGTGATGCGTTTTCTTAGGACAAAAATGATCAAATATTTGATTTGTACTACATACTTCCTGACTTCCTGTCAATATAAAGGAATTAAAGCAGGAAAACACAACAAAATGGTTATCGGACGGAAATCAAAGTAAAGTGGAGTAAAATTTGGGTGGAGTGTCCTTTGTCTCCAAAGGAAAGTACGCTCTGATGGAGCATATTTGCAATTATTATGAACACAGCACGTATTGAAATGTTCTAAATGATGGTCATGTTGGTATGAAGTAATGATGAATCCGGTCATAGCCCTAAAATATTCACAATTATTCAAAAGTGAAAGATGAATATAACTTATCTTTTATAAATATGAGTACAACTTTTTCATGTTGACCGATAACGCGTTTTTATTACGGCATTACCATCAAAGAGAGACGCTCCAATAAAAAACAACGAACCATTGAGCATCTGTAAACATAGAATAACATCAAGAGTCAAACTGATAATAATGAAAAGTGCTTTTCATTTACTTAATACATTTGCTTAATGTTTGATTTATATGAAATATGAAGAGTTTATTGTGATTCCTAATGCAAACAATTTCATCTTCACTCTTATGCTTCGGAAAAGAGCTGCACACTTTTTTCCTCTCATCAAACAATGACAAGTAAAAAAGTAGCTGGAACTACTGGTTAGGATGTCCTTGAGTATCTCCCATGTAAAAAAACCTTTTTTTGAGATGGGTCTATCATTTTTTTGTTCATTGTGATCTTGGTAATGTTGCGCAACAGGTTATAACAAACACATAAGCAATCGTTTTCCATCACATGGCAGGTCTTATTAGTCTCGATCGGTATTCATTCACATAGACCAAAAAATCATTTCTTAATTAACCAAAATATTTTCCGTAAAGTATTAAATTTTCCAAAACATAGTTTAAAATGGAGAGCCTGCAGAAAATTCGTGTACTCGATAAAGACTATGTGTCTGAAATGGTGGGTGTTCCAATAAAAAGCTATTCTCTCTCGGAAGGTGCTAAGAAGGGAGATAACGTCATTGGAAAAATGTTGGCTCTCCAAGTGATCCTTGAAGACGATTCCGAATTGAGTCTAGTTGTCAAATCAATATATCCCTTGAGTGAAGACAAGTCGGAACCCGACTTTATGCAAATCATGCAAGGAAAATTTTACATGGGCCTGCAGATATTTCCTACTGAGATATGCTACTACAGTGAAATCCGACCTTTGCTTCAAGACCTTTCTGGATTTAACTTGAATGATCCAAGATATTTCTCAGGATTGAGCGATGGTGCAAACGATTATATATGTCTTGAAGACCTTAGACCACGAGGATTCAAAATGGCTGATAAGTTTAAGGGGCTTACGGTGGATGAAATGTTTAAAGTTATTGATAAACTGGTTCTGATACATGCACATTCGTTTTATGCTATAAAATTAGCAGAGGAGGGAAAACTGGAACGTCTTGAAAAATTGCAGAAGACATCAAATGGAGTTGGTGGACATATCTGGACTAGGCCTCTATTTGACCTTGATCAGTCGGTATTTTTCAATGCAATTGTGGAGAAAATGGCAGAGATAATGAGGGAGCTTGGAGAGACTTCATCTGCAGATAAAATGGCCAAATTTACAAAAATTGCACATAAAATCATGGTTGACCTATGGGAAAAGACTGGTGTTCCTGAAGGAGGAAAAGTGGATAAGTACTTTAAGGTACTGCTCCATGGCGATTTATGGGTAAACAATATCCTATTCAAGTATCGCACATCCTCTGGTGGGGAGGACACTGTGGAAGATGTAGCGTTTATCGATTTCCAACAAACTCGATTTGGCAATATTTACGAGGACCTACTATACCTCATTTTCACCAGCACTACCGCTGAGTTCAGGAAACAGCATTTGCGCTCCTGCCTTCAGCATTACGCCCAGGAGTTCACCAAAGCCGTTCAAAGTCTTCCTGAAAAAGTGTCGCTACCAGTTGGATTCTCAGATGAGGAGGTTATTGCAACGTTTTATGAAAATCTAGAGTATGGGTTGTGTTATAACCTGGTAGGGATTCCCTTTCAATTAGGAATTGAAGCACCGCCGCCACAAGTACCTCCACCACCTCCGGATTCTCCACCAACTCAACCTCCATCCGCAACGGAGATGGCATTAGGCCATGCACAAATGTTAAAACTTAATACTCTAAATAGCCCAATTGCAATACAAAGACTAAAGGAAATGGTTAAAGAGATGGAGAAGCTTAATGTACTCTAAGTTATCACTACTTATTTAATCATGAAGCAAACTTCCCTGTAGGTGCTCAACTTATTTGTCCGGTGTAAAATGTTGTTTTCATCGGATATATAAAAGTTTTAAATAAAATTAAAATTTTCTTAAATATCTGAGCGTTTTATATGCTGATTTAATTGTAAACGCATGATTATACTTTTGCATAAGAAATACTTTGTAATTTCAAAAATGACAAATTTTTACTCAAAGTTCATTTAATCAAGAAATAAAAGAAAAAATGCATAAACGATGCCGTATGACCATAAAGATAGCTGATTGTCAACCCCGATTGAAGACGAAGACGTAAAGTCTGCAAATGTTTTGTTCGAAAATAAGCTGGTGCCGTTTTTGTTGTCTGGCTCATCGCCCAAACTTAAAGTTATGGTCAAGTCTTCGTCATTTCTGCTTGTGGTTTCCCCAGACAAAGATGACTCATGTGGTAGGACTTCCTTCTTTTCGGGGACGAGCAAACCGTCTTCCATCATTGATTCTGTCATAATTCAGAAGTTAAAGTAAGGTAGGACTTTTTCCCCCATTAATTAAATAAATAAATATGAGTACCTTCGGGAAAACAAATTCTTTGGAGACACCTGTTGACATCAATCACCGGCCTGCAAACGCTGTCGTTAATGTCAAAAGCCAGCCCTGCAGCTTTTGGACATTCGATGCGCTTTATAGGTTTTGTAAAGTCACCCCATTTCATACATGCAATGTATGCCGTACAGGATCCTTTTACAGGAAATAGACCGCTGAAGTCACATTTTCCATCCTCCAAGAGAAACTTTTTCTATGGGGATATCATCAAACATAAAAATAAAAACTAAGAAGAAGTTAAAAATAAAAAACAACTGCTATTATGAGCTCACCTCTAAATCTGCGGGGCATGTAGATGGCAGGCTACCTTTCCGTGGAAATGCCCTTAAAGATGAAGTTAAAGTAAAGTCCAGAAGAATTGTTAAATTAAGAAAGAACGTGACAAATTTTAAATGTGTTGAAGACATTTTGAAACAACGTCTTTATTGGATACATGACTTCCAAGGAATGCGGATGTGGATTAAGAAAATGGAACGTTTTTTGGTTACGGAAGTGAGATGAATGTAAAAATCGAATGCCATAATTATGTAGCTCAACAAATTTGGTTTGTCCTACTTGGATGGAATTATTTTCCTTAAAGCTTGCTACAATGTTATTGGGGTAACCTGAGTTCGAAGCAATAAAACGTAGGTATCAAACTGCGATTTCCATCATGCATGGAGTGATAAATTATTGGTTCCACACGTTCATCTGTCAATTTACTGAGCGTTACTGACTAACCGCAGCGTTCTCATCAAGTCAAATCGTAAAATAAACAGAAAGTATTTTTCCTGTGGTCATTATTTCATAATTGAATAGCCTCTATTTGAACACTAAATGAAAAGTCAACAATCCATAAAAAAAATCCTTTACTTGTTCCGTTAAATATGGCGACAATTGAATAAGGACATCTAATGGTTCTAGTCCTAAATATACCGATTTCATGTAGTGTACCAATGTGCCAATTACTTTTAAATGTACTGCTTCTGACACAGAAAGAAATAATTAAACTCTAATTTTGACATTAGATAAAAAATAACTACTTAAAGCTACATCATACTCTTTTCTATTTAATTAACAAATTGCCAAAATGAAAGTATGTAATGGCAAGAAAAAAAAACTAACGATGTATGCCCATTCCCAGTAATAATTTCAAGTTATCGTGGCAAACGCAAGGAGAAAAATCATAGTAGTCATTGAATTGTTTTGCTAATCGTTTTAAGTACTTCTTATTGGACTTTTATCATATCATATTTAATCCTGGAACTGGAATGACCTTTTATTAGTATTTTAACGGTAATAATTGATACGTAAACTGGCTTTTCTTTTTAAAGAACTGAAATGCATAACCACGAACATCAAAGGAATATAAAAGTATTCCCCAGAGCTATTGAGAACCAATGCAATGCTGTCAAGGCAAGAGTTTAAAAACTCTTCAAGAACAATATTTAGGTATGACTATGACAAATATGACTACATGCATACTTTGTTTCGCAGAAAACGGGACATGTTGACGTGGAAAAATAATACCGAGAACAAAACATGTGTGTGCTCTAGTGCGTAGGTACATCTGTTTCTCTTGGAAAAACGAGTCACTTGCAAGAGATGAGGAATTCTTTATCCTCAGATTCTAATATGTAATGTGAAGCAATGAGATGTTTACAAAATGTACGCCCTCCAGACAGGCAAACAATAAGTGGACTAAGAAAACTCAAGATTTGAATTATTTCATGATTGATGATGAGATTATTGAGATTTATTTCAAACCGTAGAAAACAGACCAAAAAGTGCCATAGCGACCTTTTATCTTGCTCAGACTATGTCTCAAAGGCCTCAGAGGAATGTCGTAAATGTAATAAAACATAAATTTTGACTGACTAAATCGACTACGGCTTCGTTCAAGATTAGTGACCTGTAATGGCTGCCGCTGTAATCACCGAAGACGGTAATCTTTTAAAAAACTTTCAAATATTTGTAGTATTTACTGGCAAGCCAATCAACAGTATTCTATTCTCATTTTAGTCAAATCTTTAAAATTCGACGGGATCTCAAAACCCCCGGAACCTGAGATTGAGCCCTCTTCAATTCTTCCCCTGAAAGAAAGCATCTTTGGCAACGGAACTGGCATTGAAGGAGTTGAAAGAGAAGACGTTCCCGATCTCGTCACCTTGGAACAAGAGAAGAAATATGTTCAGAAAAACGTACACGAACAAGAGTCCTTCTGGTCATGGTTCTGTTTTAGAAGTTGTTTTGATTGCTGTTACTGGCCATATCCTCATTGTCATTGTGGAGTGACCCCTGCGGATGGATCGTGTTTTTGTTGTTCGTGTGGAAATTGTGACTGTGGAAATTGTTGCGGCGATTGTGATTGCGGAAGTTGTTGCAACGATGGCTGTTGTTTCGGATGTGGACAATGCTGTACGGATTGTCTTTCGTCATCGGAACCTTGTTTGGTAGTCGGTGAAGGGATGGGAGCTTGTTGTTCTGCGTGCTAATAAAATGAATATTTTTAAAGACTTTTCTTTACAATTGTCCTCTGCAAAGACCTGTATCTTGCTTTCACAAAATTGTTAATATTTTTAAAAAATATATTCATGAATCGGCAGGCATTTCACTCCAAATTCAATTGCTAAATTAAGTCTGAAGTTGAGGAGCGCTTGCGAAAGCTAATCATTTCCTTAAGAAATATGACCAGCTCCGAAATCACCAATCATGGTGACATTTCCACCAACGTCAATGCAGACTCAGCGACTGAAATATGGTCGGATCGTGCCTTATTTTCGGGACCCACACAAAATGTAACTGATCTGGAACTGGAAGGCTCTGATGAAGATGAAGGCTGTTGCTTTGGGTGGTTTATAGATCGATCGTGGGAACTCCTCAGAGGTTTTTTGAGAAATTGGATTCAAAATACTTGCCGGTGCTGTGGAAACAGAAACTACTCAAGAGAAACATGGGGTCAATGTTAATGATACCAAATTGTACTGCTTATCTCGTATGCCATTATATTTATTTGTGAATGACAATTTAAGATGCAATGAGATCTAGTCTTGATTGTAACCAATTTAATATTATAACGTTGGACCTTAAAATGAAATTGTATATTAAGATTACATTGATGTTAATTGTAAGTGATGAGCGATACGTGGATGGGAAAATCAGGAAAATAAGTATTGTGATTAACGGGTGAGTAGCGATTTACAGTATTTAATTTGATTTGGTATTATCTTTGTATCCTGTAAAATCTCTATTAGATCTGAAATAGATATTGATGTTATAAAGTATATACCTAAATCAGACTGACGGTTATTCGAAACAGACATTATATGTAGACCTTGTCTTTCATGTAATCATGTACAATGCGCAAAATTCTGTTTGTCTATGCAACAACTATGAATATCCTTAATCATGAGTAATATTAATCACTAATCAATTGAATTTGTTCCAATTAGTCAGAAAATTGAGCAGCTTTCTATGAAAACATGGAGCATCTACGTCAGAGCATTCAAGATTAAATATTTATTTGCATGAGATTCATGAATACATGGCAATTGAGTAAGTAATAAGCGTATAAATAAACGAGAAAGTATTTTGGGTTCCATGACACGCAGAATAGATGACTAATGAAATTAAGCACATTGTTGTAAACGTACACACAAATTGTATGTATCACTCAGAAAATGTGCCAGCAAAAAATTCAATTCTAATCTGGATACTGACGTTTACTGATATAGTGATAATCTTATACCACCGCATCGGTATCGGTATTATAACGTGTGTAAGTATGTGTCATTTTTACAGATAAATAGAAACTAAAAGTACTTTTGTGAATTACTATTGGGTTAGACTAAAGTTCTGCATATAAAAACTGTGCAAATCCTGTGGACCTATTTATAATATAATAGACACATTGCAAAAAACTTGAATGATTTAACCACAAACATCGTACTCTTTTCCTGTATAACTATTCAGTGCAAGTTAAACAACTGAACATAGCTGAAAATAGCCAATAAGCCGTGAGACGAGTGTCAAATATGGAACTCCCTCCCTACAAATAGGCCAGTTGAGTTGTAAAACATTAAATTAAATAAAAATGAGTGTGCCCGGAGAATCAGTTATTACAGAAGATGGTATGTTGTTTTTTGTTCAAACATTAAAACATCTCTATTTTTTGTTTTCAAAATCTCATTTTGTTAAATCGTCTGAATAAGTTTTCTAGTTAAATACTTAAAGTATAAAAATGAACTTGTTCTTATGCAGTTAAGCCAATTTCATTCAACTTCCTTCAGAATTCAGAGAATTCGGAAGAAAATGGCGAAGCAAAAGAGGAAGAAGAAAAGAAAAATCAACAAGTGCGCTCTGGAATAACTGCGCCTTCTACTTACACAGTTCACCCTACTAATACACATAATGATTGGATCTGTTGTTATATTTGTTGCATTGACAGAACAAGCCATAATCATGACGGGCATTATGATGGTGGAAATGGAGATGATGGTTGCTGCGATTGCGATGGTGATGATTGTTGCGACTGTAATTGTGATGACTGTTGTAACGATTGTGAATGTGGTGATTGTGGGGATTGCGATTGTAACTGTGACTGTAACTGTTGACGATACTGATACTCAACAATTTTGCAATCAAATAAATCATATTACATTTTTTGAAAATGCTTATCAATCTGGCAGTTTTATTGGAGCATGTTGAGATTCGCATGTAATCATAGTACATACGTACTTTTAGTCGAAGCCAGAACTATAAATATTTTCTAAATACCAAAATCAGAAACCTCATCATCATCACTCATCATTTATCACACGGTTAACTATAAGCAGTTTACATTTACATAAACATCAACATCAAATCAATGGCATGTTCATTCACTCATTTTCTCTTTTTTTGTGTACAGTTTACATGTTCTGATGCAGACTCTATCCAGACAAAGAGCTCTCTTTTTCATAATTTCATGTACTTATTTCTTTGTTGGTTAGCAAAAAGATAAAAACGAAATCCTGCCTCACACAAACGTTTGTAGCTCTATTTATATCTTTACACATAATGTAAGACATGGGGAACGGATAAATTCTACACAAATGACCAGACCATCCACATAAGTTAACATTCAGTCACATAGTATAGTCCGATCCGATCTGGTCCAAAGGACATCTGCTTATCTCAATTTAATTTTCCATACGAACGCACTACTCTTACTGGAACTGTTTGAGTTATAAATCCGTGTAAATACGCCTTTTTGTGTAATATACTAATACATATCCAATTGATTAATTACCAAAAAGCACAGGTGAATTTATTCTTCAACTTTAAACCAAAAATATTTCACGAATCGCTTTGAAAATGAGTATTCAGGAAAATGTCGATGTCACAGTCACTGAGGTAAGAATAAAGAATATTCAAAGACAATGAAAAAAATTGAATCAATATGCACATAACTTTAAATTTTTGAATCAACAACTTTCATTTTTATTATAAAGCCCCGCCGTGGAAAACCTGTAGAAAAATTCTGGCATATCAAGGGCTTGAAAGAAGCATTTGGCTATAACTTGCTAAAAACCCAAGCGACTTGTAGGGTGGAAATGGGCGAATTCGAAAATATTCCAGTTTTTCTCGATTTCTACTTCAAAGAAGTCAAACGCGCTAAGGTCGACCCTACAAATTACAATAGCGCTAATACACAGGAAATGTATTATCTCGACCTTTATGCTCGAACTGTGACTCATCAACCTAAAATGCATTTTGTAGTCGATTTGGATCTTGTTGATGAAAACGGGGTTGTTCAGCCTTTCAATTCACAATTCACATGCTTATGATATGAATTTACTATTCATAAATATTTATGACAATTTTCTTTTTTAAAAAAATTTTTTACTGTAATTTTTGAATATCTTTGGTGCTATAGACCACATTGTGTACTATGCAAAGGGAAGTTCTGAAGAAGACTGTGTCAAGTACGCATTCTTTACTCCATACGCATGTCAGGCGTACTTGGTTACAAGTTCAACGGTACCACAACAGATACTTGCCGATGAATATCGGTTCAAAATTACTGTGACACCTCTTCGCTCCAATGAAGACTTGGAAGCTGAGTACAAGAAAACGGTGGGTTCCCTGAGCCACGATCTTGGATCATTACTTTTGGGGGCTGACAAAAATTATTCCGACCTGAAGCTGGAGATGAAAGACAACATTACTTTGAGCGCGCACAAATTCATGTTGGCAGCAAGGTCTCCGTATTTTAAAACCTTGTTAGAGGAGGAATCCAAGAAAGATGATTTTGATGGAACTATCAAATTGAGTGAAGTTAATGCAAAACCAATGATTGCAATTCTCCATTGGATGTACACTGGAGATGTGAGCTCCAACGCTGGACGAGTAATGGAGGAGATTGTTGCGGCTGCAGTTACTTTTAAGCTTACTGGACTGCTCAAGTTCCTGGATAAGAAGTTGATCAGTATTTGCAACCCAGAAAATATGTTTGACTTGTACAAAGTGGCGAAGGCTAATGCAATGAATTTTGCCATTGCTGACATTTCAGACTTCATTAAACAGTAAGCTACCGGCTTCTTCTGTTATCATATCACGGAAAATTTTTAAATGATACATTTTGGTTGTTACTGCTTTTACAGGAATGTGTAAAAAACAAAATTATGGGGAAAGCTGAGTTGCAACCTGAGAAATGCCCACTGCTGACAATCTTTACTGTCAAAGATTGCAATTAATAACAATGAAATTATGTTAATTTTACGTCTTTTAATGTTTAGGTATATAATTTTTTTCTTACGGTTTGCATAATATAAATAAAATATGTATCACATTTGAAATCTTGATTTTTAACTCACATCATGAATTGCAATATTTCTACAGAACAGAATATAATGAATAATATTCAAAATTGTTTTTTAAATTGAAAAATCCGTTACAATTCCACTCTTCCCAAAATCCAGTTCACAAGTACAATTAATTGACCGCGCTCGATAGTAAATCGCAACTATGTTGCGAACACAATTGAATAATTTCTATTTTTCACATTTGATTGAATTGTTGCTATTTAAAATACAATAGAAACGTGTTTCAAATTCGCTAAAAGATTGCCGATTCCGATTGACAGTAAAAATTTCTAAAATCATGACTAGAAAATTCTGATGGTGATGATGGGCCTGTAGATACCTTCAAATTCAAACAGTTGCATTTTTTGCGACTATGACTTTGTTGCAAAATATGACAATGCATTTTGCTTTGCATTGACAAAGCGCAAGCACCTGCACAATAATACTTGCATTTTTTGGCTAGTGTAATACGGCGACATACTTTTTTTCTCGAGATACATACTTTGACCACATGAAACATCAAATGATATAAGCTGCCTATATCCAACCAAAACATGTGTTTTGCACTGCTTGTTTGCTTTTCATTTCATTTTCAACTCAGCTCACTTCACCTGTCTGCGAATTCTGTTTATTGCAAAGAAAATGAAAGTTCAATTCAAATCCAGTAAATTGTATAAGCTTGAAGCTTCTTATATTGATCTTAATGTTTCAAAATAATTATCAGTTATTAAAATACATCAGTGACTTGTCCATGGTTTAATTAAAATGGCTGGTCAATCCCTTTTCGTTGGCACCAAAGACATTTGTTTTTTCTGTTTGAAAGAGACAGATTTGAAAAACACAGGATGGGATTCCATGTCTTCAGCTGCTTCGAATTCCAAGCTGTTTCGTTTCAAGAAATCTTGTCTATCCCGATACCTTGAATTGAGCTATAAACAAATTTTCAATTTCAACGTTTCCGCTTCCATTCTTCAGAATTCGGATCTCATTGTTCCGTTATGTCAGAAATGTTCTGTTGTGACTGAAGGATTTGAAAAGCTCTGCAAAGAGGCGGAAGCAATCAGACTCAGATTGGATGGGTACGTACAAAAGGTACACGACTTAATGATGGAGTCAGAGCAAGATAAAGCACGAGTCCAGAAGGCGATGAAAAGACTGACTGCTGGGAAAAATGCTTCGGATTTATTCAACGCCAGTGTTATGCAGAATTTGAGAATGGAAGCCATCGATAAATGTGAGGTTTATTTTAAATTAAATCTAAACTTTATAAATTACTCTATGATGCATGATGCTCATGAGAATTTTAATTTATACAACAGGTGGAAAAAAGATGAACACCATGGTGCCTCGAGTGAAAGTGACTCGTTTGACAACTGAAGAAACAAAAGGCTTGGGATCAGGTCCAGCCGGGAAAGGAGCGGTTAAAGGCGTTCTCTGTTCATTCTGCCATGCAACGTTTCATTCTCAGAAAAGTTTAGACAGCCACATGCCAATTTTTCATCCTGAGCAACTCTTCCTCAACTACAGAGATCCGAGTATTAGTGTGTCCATATTCAGAAGGATCATGATTGACCTGTTGTTTCAGGACGTTGAAGCTTCTGCTAAAAGTATGTCATGTCCGTACTGTGAAATAGGATTCGAATGCCCAGATAAAGATGCCGAGAAAGTCATTAAACTTCACGCTGTTCAGAAACACTATGATCTACTCTGTGAAAAATTAACAATCCTCCAACGTGATCCTAAATTGATTGACGTTCTTTCATCATGTAATCCAGAGGGTCAAACATGCCCAGAGTGTGGACTATACCAGAAGAACGGCTCTAGTTTTGCGGTCCATAGAAGACGACATTGTGAACCGAGCATAGCCAAATCGTTGCAGGTTAAAGTTTCCTGTCCTTATTGTCAACTAAAAGTTAATCGCAAAAGTTTAAACCGACACAAGAAAAATTGCAAGAAAAAAGGAGGAATCGGTCTCAAGCCCATCCCAGCCAAACGTAGTTTGCCTACAGTTACTCCAGTTTCATGTAAAAAATGTGGAGTTCGTATGTTCCCAGAGTTTTTAAAAATTCATATGAAAGCTGGATGCGGAGGAAAGAGTAACTCTTCTAAAAGCCGAAATAAAAAGCAGAGGAATCCGAGTCAGCCAGTGCCAGGGCAAAAAGTGGCTTGTCAATCTTGTGGGGATTTGATTCATCCATGTAGTCGTAATCGTCACTTAAAAAATCACTGCAAAGGCAAAGGTACAAATGCCGACATAATGAGTTTAGCCCAAATGAATCAAGGTATCAAGGCAGTGGCAACTAAAAAGACATCAGGAAAAAAGCAGACCAATCCCACCACCGAGGAGCCAAAGGTGGAGTGTACGGGATGTGGCGAATGGCTACTCCTCTATCAAATGTTCTCCCACAAATGGCAATGTCCCGGAAATGAAACAGGAGGGGGATTGTCAATGTCGTTGTGGAATGGAACTGAAATGTCGCTGTGCAATAACGGAATTGGTGGAAGCGATGAAGATCCCATGATAGAAATGGAATATGAAAATTCTGCGGAGGTTGGAATTGGAGGATCAAGTCAAGAAGATGTAGATTTTCCTTTGGCAATGCTGGCAGTCGAAATGAACGAAGAAGTGGGCGAAAACAATTATTCCCCGGAAGCTCAAATGGATAGCGATTATGCACGTGAAAGAAAAGTCAATGAAGTTATTTATGATGTTGGCGAAGAAATTATTGAGACTGAAACGAACCCTATTCCAGTATCCAACAGTTTGTTAAACGAATCGTTACTGACTGAAATGGAGGGAAGGTATCCATTGATGGAGACTGAGAGTGAATCTCTGGATTTGCTTTCTAGTGTTGCACAATCTTTACCTAAAGGCGTTACGACCACTGAAGAGGATATTCAAGCTGCATTTGACAAAATTCTCGAGCTGGAAAGTAAAACAGAATCAAAGAGCAATACTATTCAGTGTAGGTTTTGTGAGGTAGAAGTTGTTTTACTCTCAGAACTTAAAGGTCATGTTTTGGATAAGCATTTTAATGATACCGTGTCTAAAATAAGTGAGTTTTTATGTAAAAATCGAAATGAAAAGCCGCCTCAGGTTAAGCAGGAAGTTTTGGATGGTAGTTAGTAGTTAGCCTTTATACATTTTTTTATACAATTTGATTTGATTTCATGTAAGTACCAATTTATATATATCAGTTTGAATTTTTGGTTTACCACGTTTACATCTTTGTTACTAAAATCTATTTGTGTTATTGATCAATCAACTCTCTATTTAATCGAATTACATCATTGTCAGTATTATTTATTGCCTTGAATTAAATTATTTTTAATTACCAATGTATTTACATACCTGAAAAAGATATTCTCATTCTCCACTTCTGTTGTTACCTCCCGAAATAAATAATTCTAACAAAAATCAATAGAAATACAGACATATTTATTTTCCTTGCTCGATTCCTTACTATCCTTGGAGAAATAGGTAATTCCCACCTCATATTTTTCTTTTTGGGGCTATCGATCGAATCGGAGAAAAAAAACCAATGTCAAAACGGAAATGCGTGAGAAAACAAAGGTCTTTCTTTATGATCAACTCAATTACATCTGCATTTCCTTTGCCTTATATTAACTTTCATACTTTCTCGATACACTAAATAATGCAGAAACAATAATCTTCATTTATTTCTATTTCATTCACTTTTGGCATTCCGAGCAGTTTCCATCAAATTCAAGTGGCTAAATACGCTTTGGTTACAGAAATTAATAATCATAAATTAAAACGATTGCTTTCAAGTTTTAGGGATCCATGGAAAAGGACAAGGTCACCGTTACTGAGGTTCTCATTTAATTTTCATTTTAATTCAATTTGAGATTATTAATTACCACGGCAATTTTTGACGGATTTCTTTTTAAAAGGTGTCACATGGTCCAAAAGTGAGTGCTATCTGGCACATAAAAGGATTCAAGGATGAATTCAATTACAAGCTTATCAAAAAGTCCGGAAAGTGTGTGGTGAAACCAGGACTCCTTATTGGCTCAGATCGCCCCGTTGAAGTTAGTTTTTGGTTTGAGGAGAACGAATACGATGCCGATGATGAACCAATATTGGAGAGGAGTAGTGGATTGTACAAAATTAATACTTGGATTGACCTTTACATAACCATTCTGAGTTGTCACAGACAGTTCATGTTCTCCGTGGATGTCGAAATTTTGGATGAAAACTTGATCACGAAGCAAATTCCCGTGGAAGGTGCTACATAAAATTGTATTAGAAAAATCGACCTACACAATTAGTTTTCAATATTCATTAATTTTCAGGACAAATCTTCTCCATCGACTCGGATTTCGACGCACAAGCTGAACTTCTCAAATCAAAGTTCCTCTTAGTTTCTCAGAAAGAGTATAATCGGTACAAAGGGGCCAAGTCTAACCGTAACAATGTGAGACCAGAAGAGCTCCGTTTGAGATTCACTGTATCCTTGATCCACTTTCTCAATACCACTGAAGCTGGTGCTGATGCCCTTGAATCCAATGCCGCTCTTGTTCAAGATTTAAAGCGAATGTTCACTTTGGAAGAAAATTTCTCCGATTTGCAGATCCTTACAAAAGATAATAAAACACTGTCTGCTCACAAGTTCATTCTGGGTGCGAGGAGCCCATTGCTCAAAATTATGATTGAAAAGGAAGGCACCGGAGGGTCGATTTCACTCGATTTTGTGAATGAGAGAACAATGACATTTCTACTACAATATATGTACACTGGAGAAACAGAACTCCATGAGTTTCCCGACATGATCGTTGAAGAAGTAGTTGCTGCCGCTGCTAAAATGGAGATGGGTGGATTGCTCAAGGTTCTGGATAGGAAGCTAATTAGTATTTGCAATGTTGATAATATGTTCGAGTTATTCACAGTGGCAAGGAAAAATTCTTTATCGATGGCAATGGTGGATGTGTCCAACTTTATTAAAATGTAAGAGCAACACTTCAAAAGAATTTAATCCATTACTTTGATTTTAATTGCACATTTTTGTTTTCAGGAACATTGGGAAGCTGGTGTTGGAGGACATGTCATCTGGCTAATGAAGAACATGTTATTTAGAATGAAAGGACTTCAAAACTGATAACTAGTTTATGATTTTCATTTATTTGCTCGAAACTCTGAATGAATAAAACAACTATTATCTGTTCTTGGTTGATTTTAGTGCTTCCAAAATACGCTTTCATTATCCCACATTTGGAAAACAATTAGGCCGTAGGTAATAACCAACCCAATAGTCTAAAAATGGTTAATTTTCAACATGAATCTTGATAAAAGATCAACTTGGACTTGAGAGTAAAGTTGCAAATAACTTACAGAGCTCAAAAACTGTTTAGTCACAGTGAAAAATTCGCACGACAGTCCAATGCGTTCTGCGTCCATCTCCTGGACTACCATCAGCATTTGAAGCCGCTCCCCAAATCCCATTTCTTGCTGTTATGAAACCAAACATATCTCCTGAGACAATTTTCCACCTACACAACAAAATGCATATATATTTTATTGTAAATTAGTCGACATTCTTTGAAATGTGGGATTGGGGCATAGTGAAACCTTTGAATTAAATGAAGCCCCTTTGTAAAGTGTCACAGAGACGACGACGTAATAAACCAACGAAAAAATTCGAATGATGATCCCTCCTTCACCAGCGACATTTTTCGTGTCTAGCCGTAAGTACACCTGAGGAAGCACGGCAAAATAGGTCACTGCGCAAATAAACCAGCATAATATGGTACCTCCAAAAATATCTTTGACCAACGTTGTTAGCTCCTTTAGTTTTACGTAGTGGTGCATCATCTAATTAAATGAGAGTTAAAGAAAATAAAAAGTTCCTGTCTGCTGAAACCAAGTAATAATTATGGACCTGAGGTATATTTCCGTAGCTTTCTTGAATGTCGTATATAAACCCTTCGGTGCAAAAATTATCCAACCTGAGGGAAAGAATGCATTGGAACATCAGAATGCTGTTGTAAATGCCACAAAAAACTTGAATTATACCGACCCCAAATGACCTTAATTCTATTTCAGGAGACTGAATCCCAAAAAATGAGATGATTCGGTGAAACGTGGTCTGGTATTGAAACAAATCGATCCCGCGTTGTACTGCAAGGAAGCTGTGCGCGGTTGTAACAGCTTGGAACAGGACGCATATTATACCAATCTATATCAAAATCAATTAGCAACTCAGACTCATAATCAAACTTCATTCCCTTTAGCTCTCAATTTCATAAATAAAATTACTATTTGTACCCAAATTTTACGCTTCATTTTTCCGCTATCAACTTTCTTTGCAACACTTGTTCTCTCAATCAGTTCCAATATATTATTTTCTTCAAACCATAATGCCTTCAAGAGGAGAAATAATCCTGCAAATCATGTTGCAAGTCATCATGCTGCATGACTGCTTGAATTTTTTAATCTAACTTGATTTAAATAGGTAAACTTAATTTGAAAAGTCTGACTTCACATGAAAACTCACTACTTACCGGCGATCAAGGTGATGTTGCTAATACAGAAAAACAAAGACGAGATGTTGTTTTGCATAGCCAAGAAGAGAAAAAGGGTTCTAAGGTGCCACACTAGGGCGGAAATTATTATGATCACATGCATAACTTTCGTTAACAATTTTTGAAATCTTGAAGATACAAAAACAAACTTCTTATTCTGACTGATATATTTTACGCGAAACGGGACCATGAACATATAAGAATTAAGATTTAGAAAAGTCACAAGATAAGGACATTCCATGGTTGTTTTGTCTGGTTGCAACTGTTGACCGTCGTTTGAAAACGTTAATTTCTCAACGAGAGTATTCTTATGATGCTTCGAGAAAATTTTCATGTTTTTAGTTTTTGTGAAAAAATATATTAAGATGGATAAAAGCAATTACGTGTCAAGTTGGTTTACATTTTAGGTGAATAATAAAGTGCAGGTGGAAAGTTTATTGTACAGTAGCCAATTTAGCAAATGAAATGTTTACAATTCCCTTTAAGCTACTCTGAACAAATTAATTTTTCCAAAATGCTGCCTCTTCAGATGACATTTGGAACACAATTAGACTGTAAGTGATGACAAGTCCAACAGACTAAAAATGAAAATATTATACACATCATATCTTAAATTAGCATAATGAAAAACTATGTATCATTATGTTTTAATTTTACCGAGGTCAAGAAGCTTTTGGTTATGGTGAAAAATTCACAGGAAATCCCTATCGGTTCCTCCATTTCTTGTATCAAGGCAACTAGCTGAAGACGTTCTTTACAACCCCACTCATTTTTGGCGTGATGTACAGAGGCGTATTTTCGAATACAACTTTCCACCTACGTATATAAATTTCCGTAATAAATATTTGTAACTTTAAAATACTCTAGAAGTTGAATAAAACAGCTTAAATCACCTTCGCACTGAAACTTGCCGCTTTAATCATGGTAAAACTTATAAAAACAATGTAGGAAGTAAAAAACACTCGCGCAAAAATCGCATCAGTCCCGTTTTCCTCTAAAGCATATAAATATATTTGTGGAATTTCCGCGAAAAATGCAAGGCAGGTAATATAATAAGATAAAATTATGGGTCCAAATGCATCCTTAATTAATGCGAGTGTCATTCTAAGTTCCTGGACACAATGGATCATCTTTTTTAAAAATACATTAAAATTATTAGCACTCAAGTTAAAGAACCAGTAAGACATTTACAATTTCTTTACTTGCCTGTGGGATATTCCCGTAACATTTTTGCACGTTTTTTGCAAACTCATCTCCAACTTCGTTTGCTGTTTCGACTATGATAAAAGTATTTGTTAATAGACCGTTACACAAACCGCAGAAATAGCTAAAGATTAATACGCCTCCGTAGTAGAGAACGGAGTCTGAAAATATAGTTCGTAGATAAGCAACTGGATGAAAACCAAAGAATTTGAATATGGGGCCAAATATTCTCCTAAGGTTCAAATAAAAGTCTCTGCTGTCGTTCTCCCGTTGCTGTGTGAAGAAGCCGTGTGCCAACGATATGATGTGGATGGTTGCAATCAGGAGGTACGCCTGCTTTGTCACACAAAATAGGTCATAAAGTAGTTTCAAACCTTTTTCACAATCATTTCGAGTTAACTTACTTGAGCTGGCCGTGAAAATCGCCATTTTCTTCCAGATCCAACAGATTCCAATAAATTATTTGTTGTGCTCGTCCTTCTAGTCAGTTCTAAAATTTCTGCTTTTTTACACCAAATTGTTTTAATGATTATAAAAACTCCCAGCATTGTGCTGAAATGGCTAACTGTAAAGAAAAGTGTTGTAATGTTGCTCCTCTTCAGAATAAACAGCGAAAGTGAACGATATAGCCAGAAACCACCGATAGAAACAAGGATCCCGTGCTCGATCATTGTGGCAAATGTATGTAATTTTGTGGAAATTATTTCATACCTCACATTTGGATCTTTAACAACTTTAAACCGATAAGGGAAAAAGAATAATGGAAAATAAAATGCCCTAATGCAGTGGTACATGAAGGAGGACTCATGATCGCCCTCGTAACTTTTATTTCTTTCGTCCATCACATCTTCGTAAATTTCTACAGTTTCTGGAAAATTATTTTTGTCGGTCTTAAAAAATGTCACCATCTTATTCAATTTCTCAGACATGATGATGCGCTTATATGGTAACTTGGACTGCGCAACACTTGAAGACATTTTGCTCCATTTCAGAACTAAATTAAGCAAATGACTTGAGTTTATCATTTAAACGACTCTTCCTGTTTATTTAGGAGGAAACATAATACTAATTAAATTTATTAAAAAGGAAGGGCACATCAGTCATGCATGAAGAAATAGCACGGTGCAAGATGATTGATTGTGACATAATTCTTAAAAACTCATGAAAATAATATTTGTAATAATATTCAGTATGTATGTCAGTATGTAATGGATGACATTTTAAAAAATAAATACGTTATTATTGGTGGCAAAACTTAGTTGCTATTGTATTGCCAAAATGCCTTTTCCTTCTCTGACATTTGGAAAACGATCAGGCTGTACGTGATTATTAGTCCAATAGTCTGTTAATTGAAATCAGCCTTATCATCTAACAAAACACTTTTTTATTTTTTGTTAAACTCAATGCCACTTACTGATGTCAAGAACTGTCTCGTCACTGTAAAATATTCGCAAGAGACCCCAACGGGCTCCGTTGTCATTTCCTGACTCAAAGCCAACAGCAAAAGTCGATCGTTTTGTCCCAATTTCATTTGAGAATGGTGAGCAGAAATAAATTTTTTGAGACAGTTTTCAACCTGCCGTTTATTATTTGAAACATTAACAAATTCTATCGTCATTACGGTTTATTTAGCGTTCGGTTTTAGGTTTCAGAAAACGTTACCTTAGCATTAAAATCACTTGCAGTAATCATTGAGACGGCAACAACGGACATGTAAAATATGAAAATGATCCGCAAGTAATTCGTCGAATTTGAAATACTACCATCTTTGTTTCCACTGTCAATTTGAAAAATAACATGCGGGAGTTCAGCATAAAAAGCCAAAGTCGAAACAAAGTACCACTGAATTATGTTTCCAAAGAGATTCTTGCACATTTGAGTTGTTCGCTTGATATCATAAAAATAACCCATTGCTTTCGGTATGTCCCCATAACTTTCTTCAAACTGACCGAACACCTCACTGGAGCCATAATAATCCATTGTGAAGGCTATGCTCAAGGTTAAGGGAATTGAGGCATTAAATAAAGCAGTGCAAAGTGAGTAAATCAAAGCACTAATTGTAGTTAAGGTTGTATCTGAAACTCCGAAAATGAAAAGTACGGGTCGCAATAGCGCATTCAGGAACTGGTAAATTCTGTCAGAAGGATTATTGCTTGCCTGTATCATTCCATGAATAGTTGAAACAACAATCATAGCCAAGTTTACTGAATTGCACTGAAATGATTTTAAAGCAGTTTTAAATCAGTGAAGGAAGATACAAATAAAAATTTTGGCTCTCCAACTTACAATATATTTTGGATGAATCTTGAATCGGCTTAGATCACTTTTAGATCGTGTCAAATTAATAACTTCCAGAATTTCCTGTTTCTTGGTCCAAAATGTTTTCATAAAATAGTAAATGGATATCATTGTGGTTGTATGACTCACAGCATAAAATGCAGTAGATATGTCAACCCGTTTACTAAAAAACGATAATGTTTGATACAAAGAGTAAACACCAATGGCAGAAACAATGACATGGACAATAACACACATTATTTTTTGAAATGTGGTAGTCTTGGTTATATAATACTCAACAACTCCTTCATTCCGTACTAGTTTAACTTGAAATGGGATGAAGAACAAGTAGGAGTGAAAGTTCACAAATGAGACCAAATAAGGGCATTCCCTCTTTAATTTTTTTGCTATATTTTGATTTATGCTATGTCTACCTACACTAAATTTTTTCACATAAAACTCAGACATCAATAATTTTTCTGTCCGGAAAAATAATAGACTTTTAGGAATTTTTTCTGACATGGTAGACTGCGACTAATCGACAATAAAAAACTGATTGCAGATACTCACTGTCAGTTGTTTGTGAAAATCAATAGAAGAAGGTTTTGATGAATTGAATAATACATTTACATGCGACGAGTAAACAAGTAATTGACTGCCCGCTTTTGCATTATTAATGGAAAAGGTGAGGAGTCTATGAATAGATAGATAACAAATGGTTCAAGGGAATTAATTTCCTAAAGTGAATATGAAGTCTCAATGAATGAGGTTTTCGCAGGGTTTTGCTAAATAGGCAACGTTGGTCTGAGGTATATTGCCATATACTGACATATTGCCATAAAATTTTCAAATAAATTTACAGTTACGATCAATACGATCAAACTTACTAAGCACTTAAATTTATGGTTGTGAATTAGTTATCAATACTAGAAAATAAATTTTCTTTAAATATTTATCTTTTATCGTTTTATCCATCGTATGTCTCAAAGCTAAGTAGGTACATAGTAATTACAGACAAAATTATAGCCAATCTAAATTTTAACAGATATCAAAATGGAAGCGGACATATTGCAATACAGAGCCAGTACAGTCAAGCAAGTAATTCTTTGAATTTTATAAAATCTGCCACTTCGAACACCCTCCACCTTGTAAGAAGCAATAATACGTTTGGCCAACTTCCCTTGAAACTTTCGGTTTTTCAAGTACTTCTCAAACTTTTCACTGTAATCATTTACCATAGCAGTAAAGGATATGAACATGACGAGAAACAAAACTGATACGATAAGACAAGATGCTCCAAATGCCCCCATTAAAAGTCCACCCTTTTCGGCCAACCTCACACAAATAAATATTGACATCGTCAGTGAAACGCCCATGAACGCTTTAATGGTGGGAACGAAGCTAATGCCATAAGACTCATTGAAAACTGTTGTTAAGATGCGAAGTTTTGCATAAACCAGCATTTGCTCTTGTAAGCGCTCCACTTTGGAAGTCATCGTGTTCCTCACACATTTTCTTTGGTGATCATTAAGCAAACATGACATGGCTGTTTTAAAAATATGCATGAAACTAAGGTTGATATGGATATTTAAAAAGAATGCTCCCCAAATGTATAACATTTGCCATGCGTCGAAACATAAACCTATGGCACTAGCCAATGGAGGATTGTAATAAAAACTGAGGATGATTCGGTAGACAAATGAACCGATTTCGAAGTACTGTTCACGAAAAAGCAGGCACAGCGGCATCAGAAGTGGAGCAAATCCAACCAGGCAGTAAAGGTTGAGGTAGTACATGATTCGAGTACGGATTAGTTGTGACCTTTGGAACGTGTCCTGGCCAAAGTGCTCTTTAGCAGAATAGATGAACATTTAATTCACTAAAATTTGGTTACATCATCTATAATATTAGATTTTGTAATTAAACTTACGACTTTCCAAATTTTTCGTCAGCCTAATCATTCCGTCGGTCAACTGTAACATTTCTTTGCTGAATTGAATATGGGGGACATGCTGGCTCAATACGTAAAGGCGCACCTAGGAACCACATTTCAATACTTATCAGCATCAAGATTGGATGAAACTTTTTAATATGGATTTTGGAGGAAATTTACAGGCAATTTGTTCGGAGTAACACATTTTAGGTACATTTTGGAGGAAATTTGTTAAAGAGAATTTTGATTACATTGTATTGTAAAAATTTTAAATACTATTCCCTACATTTCCTCCAAAAAAAGAAATTTTCAAATACGAATAGTATTACCCATGTCCAAATTCCATGAAATGTCACTAGCGCGTACGCACCATTTTGGAGATAAATAGGTACGAAATGAATGAAGAAATATAAAACAATAAAAAAGTCTACTACTGTGAAGATACATGATGCAAGCCATGTATAAAAACTGAATTTACTCTTTAAAGATAGGTAAAAGATAAATCCTCCATCCTCCGCCCACATGAGTTTATAAGGAAAGGAAAAAATAAAACCATAGAATTTAAAAATATTTTTAAGAAAACGTTCCATAATTCCCATTTGGATATTGGATTAGATTGTAATTGTTTGCATTCCCCTACACAAATGTTAGTCTTTTGCAAATGAGAAAAGGGCAAAGTAAAGGGATAGGGCTACATAAAAATGTTTACGTCGTAAGGAATAATAATTCTAAGAAATACCTTCGTAAACACAATACTCATGAGATGCTGTTAATTACTGTGATTGGGAATTTAGGGTATTCAATGGTTCATAATTTATCAGGTTTGATGGAATTCCATAGGTAAAAATAATGTCCAAGCATTGAGATTTTATTGACAGGGATAAACTAATGCCCCACCGTTTTGTTTAATTATTGTGGAACAATAATAATATGCAATAACAATAGCTATACACTTTGGGCTACAAAAAATATTGTGAATTCACGCAGTTTTGTGCATGAAAATGTGCAAAAAATTATTAATAATCTTGTCATCTTGCTACAAAATAAATAAAGTCGACACAAGCCAATCTAATTATCGAATAGTGAAGGTATGTATGTGATATAAATAAATATAATGTAGGTTATGACTGCTCATTGTGGTACTCCGAATCGAAAGAGTGAAATTATACCCAAAGGTAGTATGCAATTTATCAATCATCAATCAGACTCCAATAACAAAGTGACATCCTTATCATAATCTAATTCAGAGGTATCCATTTTCTGAAAAACGTATCTATTGAAATACATTTCTTATGCAAAATGAGTAATTTCTTTTATTAAAAGCGCGGATAAATTTTTAATACATTGCGATTTTATTAAGGACCGGGTCAAAAATATAGGTATGTGGAGACTTAGCCATAAAGATATCCCCCATAGCCGTATGCAGGGTAGGCTCCATAAACGTATTGGGGAGCTAAATAATTAAAATTGGTATAGTTAACTGAATCAACCAGTAAAATTTCAATATTTTAAATATAAAGTCATGATTTTGGCTTTACCTGGTCCAGGAGCAGCGGCTGGGTTGGCTTCTGGGGCCGCAACGGCAGCTGCGATGACGCAGGCAACCAAAAGAAGGACAGCGAACTAAAATGAAATGAAACAATTAGTTTCTGAACTCTAAGATAAAAAATAGAACCAATTCTTAAAGTAGGAGCGTACCAAGCGAGACATGTTGAAGATTTTGGAGATTTTGTGGTGAACCACGAATGAGTCTTTAAGATTAAGTTTTGGTTTGAGGATTGCTAATTTGAATCTGATGCTGAACTGGAGGTAATCACGCTCTATTTATACCTCGCTGGAAATGGGAAAAACTCTGGATAAACTTTTGCATATCCTTTGTAAGTTCTTTTTCATTCAAATTGTTCTTGTCCACGTACCTAAATCAATTCAAACAAAACCACTTAAACTGGTTGAAAAAAAAGCGAAATTCATAATGCGCTTCATTTTTGTAAGAAGCTCTACAAAAAAATCCGCTTGATTATCATGATTGTGATGTCAAGTCAATCTGAAGCTGACAGCTGAAGTCGAAGTCGTGGGTACCTAGCTGCTCAGTACTTAAGTATTGATCGGTAGGCGTGGATTCGATTGGCAACATTTTATTGAGCAGGCCAGACCTCTAGATTGCCGTGGTTGTGTCTTTTGCTATATGATACAATGAGCTTGCAAAACCACGTGCTATTTTTTGCAGTTTTTTTTACTCGTGATCGTGAATGATTTACATTGTGGACATGAACTGGTGTCGTCTCCAGTCCGTTGCATCGTTGCACATAAACTAAAGTTAGTGCTAAAATTTGACTTAATTTAGTCAACAAATAAGAAGTACGACATTGCTTTTCATTTTTTACTGAACTCGGCTAAAAGGCTAATCTTGAGATCTCAAATGCATCACAATTTTTTTCTGGACTATGTCAGTGTATTTCATTTTTATTACAATTTTTTGTTTGAGGTAGCCTGGAATCAAAACAAAGCATAAAATGAGAAATGATGTAACACATTTTTTGATTCACCATTGTTTGCCATCATCATCATTCCTAATTTTGTGATTTGACCGTATCAAATTCTCACTTGAATCATAAAATGAGGAATCCGGATTGGAAATGCCCCTTCTCCAGTTTTCTTCGATGTAACAATTTGAATATTTTGTAGGTGAATTTGTTTGATTTACCTCCAGGGCATGAAGATGGGTGGAGGGTGGAATGACAGACAGGATTTTTTTTGCGGATGCTACATAATACACGTATGTATAACTGATGGAGCTCAAATTAGACCGACAAAATTAAGTCCTGTTTTTGTTATGTAATCAAAGAATCCATTTTTCTATCATAGTGGATCTAAATGAGCTTGGGTTGGTATAAATAGAGGGATTCGAGACTGGATTGAGCATCAGTCAACTTCAACACAATTTCAAATCAACTACAAACAAAAATCTCTTGTGGTTTCCACAAATCTCCAAAACTTATCAACATGTCTCGCTTGGTAAGTCAAAATATTTCTGAGAAATATCAAGAATAAATCTGAGAACATTTGTCAAAATAAAATTTTGAATCTGCCGTTTTAGTTTGCTGTCCTTCTCCTCGTCGCCATGGTCGTCGCTACCGCTGTTGCGGTTCCCGGACCTAAGCCTGTGCCTGGACCAGGTAAATTAAAGAGTGTGCATGTTTCAGTCTTTAGCCTTTCCCTAAAGTATGTGTATGCTAATTATAACTTATTATTTAGCTCCACAATACTTGGCCTACGGATATGGCTATCCTGCATATGGTGGATACGCCTACTATGGCTGAGGACCTTCAATTTCGCCAACTTCATCTTGAGCTCCTGAATTTCAAAAATCAATCCGATCCCAACATAATTGGCAAACAATTTTTTTCAAAATTTTAATGCAAAAATAAAATCTTTTTACGAAAAGAATCATTATATTTGTCCAGTTTATTTGCATACTTATCATTTTCATTTCATCCTTGTTTCACCAGAGCTCCTATTTTACCAAATACAAAGTTGTCATCTCTAAAATTAAATTTCATCAATAGAAAAGAAATACCGAATGTGCGTGAAAACTCCTGCTCAGAAAACTTTTAAAAAAACTGACCCAATTTCCTAAAGTTTTATATACAAAAAAAGCAATACACAAAAAAAGCATACAAAAGATTCTTTTCTCGGATGAGCGAGCTCATTTGGAATGTAAAACTTTTTGGAATTCAAGAACTTTCTCAGAATTCTTTTGGGATCATGATCATTGGTGTTTATAATTCTGAGCATTCGCATTATCCGTACTTTATAAATATTTCCCAACGAGTACGTAGAAACTACGAACCTAAAAAGTAGTAACCAAACCCTTGTCACGCGTTTAGGTGTGCATTGTATCATGCACCCAATTTAAATATTAAAACTTAAGCCTTTTGAAGTCTAGTGTTCTCCTTTCAAACTCAAAAGTGTTTCCTAACTGGTAAGATGGACTTAAAATGGTTGCAAAATGCAAAAGGATTATGTGAAAAACCTTGAGCTTTTCTAGGGAATATCCTTTTAAAAATTATTTGCGCTTTATATAAAACAATCAAATCATATTTAAAGCTCAAACTTTGTGGACGATGCAAATTCATTCTTCGGGGAATGAAATTATCGAGTGAAGTACGATTATACCATATTTTTCAAAGTTGTTCTTGAATTTATAAATGCACTTGCAATTGGCGAATATGAATGTGAGCTGCTGGAAAAAATTATAAATACCTGAATGATTTTCGGTCATCCTGGTTTTTTAAACGACCAATTATAAAGTAAAATGTTTGCTTTCAAAACTCGCTGGCTGATTGTGAGGGTATCATTTTTAGCAACTTGAATTATCTTGTCATTAGCCCAGCTCAACTCGTAAGCTCACTTATTTTAGATTACATACATACTTTGTTTCATGAGGCCCTCTTAACTTAACTTGTCATGTCACGCGTCTATTTTTTCTTGTAAATTCTTTTGAGGGCTCCTTAATTGCTTTTAACGCTCAATCGCACCATTACACACGTACACTTTGATGCTGCTGTTTAATTTAAATCAAGTCTTTATGCACTTGACTTTCGTGAAATAATAACATTGACGGCGTCATCATCCCCACTCATCATTCCTCACAAACAGTTAAGAAGCTAAAGGAAATGCAAATGCATGTTCGTTTCATAGTTCACTGGTCCTGACCTATGGAATAATACTCGCCCTACCTTTTACTCGCCCCTTTTAGCCGCAATAATGCAATTAATCCACTTAATCTTGGCCGTTACTTTAAAAAATACATTCCATGTAAGTTTGGGCCATGACTGCTTAACTCCTTTTGTCAATTTTCATCGGTTCAATAGTTTCGTTAGTCGGAAATGATTCACATTCACGTGATAATAGGGAGGACTTAAAATTAAAATGATAGTATAAGCTTTATGGACAAGACCAGTGCTTATCGAGAAGTTAGTATAAATACGGCGATGATCATCTCAGAGAGCATCATTCACTACCAGTTCATCAACTAATCAATTCAAACCCATCCAATTCTCGAGCAAAGCTCAATCAAAACTAATCTTCATCATGAAGGCTTTCGCTATTGTCCTCGCACTTGTTGGAGCTGCTGCTGCCGTTCCTCCACTTGGAGTTTCCGTAAGAAATTTAATTGTTTTACAATGATAAGTTTTTATTTCCATAAATTTGCAAAGTATAATTTCATCATTTTAGGTCATTCCAAACCTTGGTGCTGTCAACGCTGCTGCTGCTCAAGCTGCCATCAACGCTGGAGCTAACGTTGTCCAAACTCAAATTGCTCAAGCTCAAGGAGCTGCCGCCAGGAATGTTGCTCAACTTTCTGCTGCTGCTGCCACCAACGCCGCTGCTCTTCAAAACGCTGCTGCTCTTAACGGTCTTGCTGTAGGAAGTCTTGGTCTTGGTGGTCTTGGACTCGGAGGACTTGGTCTTGGTGCTGGAGCCGTCGTAGCTCCAGGTCTTGCTCTTGGAGGTCTCGGAGGTCTTGGCTGGGGAGCTAGAGTCATTGTCTAATCTTGTTTTGTTTAAAATTCCTTTCAAAGACTAATCATTTCGCAAAATTGTTTCAAATTCTTTCCCGTAATTTATTCCAATCTGGCAAACATGATTCGATTCGCTGAATAAAAAAGCACTGTTCGCAAAGCAAAAGTTATTCGTATTTTTGTGCAAAAACTGATTTTTATTAATTATTTTTCAATATGCATAAGTACATGAATATAACTTTTAATTATAATTAATCTAATCACTGCTACTGCTACTTTTATCGTGATGAGGCTTTGGAGCCGTTTTTGTGTTTGAACCCCACCAGGGGAACAACTTCTTCATCGGACTTACAGGTGGAGGTGCATGATGTTTATGATGCTGAGCCTTTTTGAATAGTTGGTTCATCACATCAGGCTGATACCTATGCTTGTAATCATGAACATCAGTGGCTTTGAAATCCTGTTCAAGCAACTTCTTTTGTGCTCTCCGCTCCATTCTCGAACTGCTGAAGTAGCTCTCATCCGTCAAACACGAGTTAATGTTCTGGAAAAATCGATTAATATAGCAGGACCACACAAACAATTCATAAGGTTTGTAGACTGTTAGTGGCAGAAGGAGGAAGAAGAATATGCACGTTTGTCCCCGAAATTCTGTGCCCATGCCGTATTCCATGATACAAAGGCGATGGCTTTGCGACATTACTAAACACTTGATTGTTACAAGGATGGGAATGAGCTGGGCGTACCACAAGAGGATTATTATAAATTTTGATATCTTGTGACCTCTCTAAAAGTTCAAAATTGAGCTCAATTTCAAAGTAACTTTAACTAAAAAAATGAGGCATTAATGTTAAGGAACGAACTTACGAAGCAGCAAACGCATGTCAGAAGGACGCCAGAAAGGATCGCAAACACAAGCGATGATAGAATAATTTCTTTACTGAGTTGTTCTATTTTAAAAAAATAACAAGATATCATAAAAGTTTGGGATTATTAATTACAATGTTGAAATGTTATCGAACCAAACAACTCTCTGGTGATCTCTAATTGACGATTGTATAAGAAGTTCTCGTAGTAATCATCGCCACAGTTATCATCAATTTCCTGGCCATACTGTCTGTAGTGAGACGCTAGCCTACTGAAAACCCTGGCCGTTAATTGTTTGTCCTTATCAAACTCGTCAAAGAAATTCGGGGGACCTGTGACCAATGGAATGGAAGAATAAACAAGTAAATATACATTTATTACCCCCAAAAAAAGAATGCAATTTTTACAGAGTATTTTCAAATCACCGAGAGTTGTTGAAGATTCAGCCCATTCGTGATCTTTCTCCTCAGAGTCGTAATCAGCATCCAAACCCCGAGCCATCGCGTTTGGCATGCTAAGTGCTCTCATTAACGCCCCAATCTGTCCGCTATATAAAGTCGTGTTCTTTGCAACGCCTGCATTCCTCCCTGCAAATGGTTCGTATGCGATGAATATCACCCAAACAAAGGCAAACATGGTGTAGTAAATCTATATACATTCAACAAGGCAATTAAAACTACAAATGAAAAATTATTAAAATTATTTTGTAATTAATTTTTTGATGAAAGATCTAACAATGTCAACAAGTCCAAAGAATATCATCACAATATCGAGTGGGATAAAGAAACAGCATGGGAATTTATTCATGCGCTCTTTCTCTCTTCGTCGCTTTTCCTCCTCGGCATGGACCATGAGATTTTGAGTCGCCTTCTCTACTTCTCTCTGCTTCTTTTTTGCAGCTTTGGCTTTCTCCCTTTGAATGATTTTTTCTCTGAGTTTGTCAGATTTTGTGACACTTTTCAAGGAATGTTGCGTCTTGGATGAAGACTTAACTGTTTTCATTGACTTGACGGTTTTTACCGCCCTTATCGCATTTAGTGCCTTCATCTTGAAATATTCGTGTGTTTTACCTAAATACCTCAAGCTTTAGCTGTTCAACTTCCAAGTGGAAAAATGAACTTTGGACGGGATGGACTTGTTTGTTGAAGAAACTGTTTGTTGATGTTTAGTACATGATTTTTGTACAGAAAATCCTATGGCAGTCAGTATCTCATAGTAATAATAAGCTTGTTTCAAATGACAAGAATAAAGTGGATGAGGATGAAGTCGTGCAGTCCTATTGGTGAATTAACTTGGCGTATTTTGTTTAGCTCCAACTTGCAAGACCATGTGCAATAGTTGTATAAACCGAAAATGTATTCATTTTTTAATCTCCTAATTATCCAAATGCCAATTACACGGAGTTTCTGATTTACCCGATAATTTTCTTATTTAATTTAAAAAAATAAGGGTTTGCATATGCAAGTCAAATCAATATCTTCCGTTCTTGCTAAAAAAGCTTTCAGCTTAGGTGGTATGATGTGAATTTATTCAGCAATGAACCACATCAAATAAGTAACATCAAAATTGGTTTCGGTTTAGTACGAAGCATCACATAATATTCAATTTGAATTTGAACCATTAAATTTTTAACAGGCTAAAATATTTAACTGCATTGTAACTGGACTGCAAAATTTCCATCGCTGACTCGCGCTTGCTCCATATTTAAATTTTCTGATGAGTGCCGTCACAAAAGGGGCGCCTTTGAATTGAAAAGTTCAAAAGTAAAATACCACATGAGATAATCTATGCTGTAACTAATCATGGAACCGTTCTAAATGATATTCTAAGAGTGATGAAAAATGTCATATAATCCATGGATGTTGTTTGGCTTGAGTAATGACTAATCACCAACCTGTCATTAAAATTATATTAACTTGTTATATAAATTTGAATTGGCTTCTTGGCTTATCATTACTCGAGTCATTAAATGTTGGGAAAGTGACACTTTTCAATATTCTTGAATTATCATTTTGAAAGATTCCATGCAATTTTTTCATAAAAATGACATTACTTGTTAGTTTGTTTGCAGCAACAGAGCACGTAATCCTTTGACTTTTCAACTGTGAAAGAGATGGGCGTCAGTCCTGAGGGAGACGTCTAATAAATCATATTTTTAAAGCAAATTCGATTCTATTCGATTGGCAATATGTTGGAGGAGTAATTATCTACGACTTTTGTTGCTGTTGCTTGCTAGAACCAGCGACGAGGTATCAACAAAGAAACGTTCAATGAACAGTATATTTGGATAGCAAGATTTAGGTGACATTGCCTCGCCTTCATCCGGTAAGTAAACTGATTAACTTTTAGCAAGCAATTGCAATGGAAAAGCTCCATACTTTCAACGTCAAAACACTTTCTCCGGACTTTTTTTTGCGATCGTCCCTTTCACGGATGAGTACAGCTTCATCGGTTGCTGATGTTGGAGTGGGAAGATTCTTGAAGATTCACAAAGTTTTAGAAAGTTTCCAGACATCTTGAAGTCGGCCTGAGTGACCAAACGCTGAAAGGAGGTTAAGAATCCTAGCATTTTGACTTTGACTGAGGTGGAGAGGCAATTCCCTCAAGAGTGACTCGGAATTTTAAGAATGATATTCCAAAAAAGAATAATTGCGGGAAAAATATGCAAGCCAAGCGAGGACGCATTTGATGAATTAAATAAATCATAATTAAAATCAAAGTAAATATGCTAAAAAACTATGGCAATCGTCGTCCTCATATAGTGCGAATGGCTGGCGATAAGTCCTGCCGAAGTTGGACTGAATAGATATACTTATTTCTGTCATTTCGGTGGGATCGTACTTCCTCGTGACAAAGCTTTTAGGTACTTTGTACAAGTACACTGTCTAAAGCAAGTACCACTGTCTAAGGCAATTTTTAAGGGTCGAGGAGAGGGCTACAAAAACTCAATTATTCGGCAATTTGTATTTTATTTTGAAATGAACTTGGAATTATTTATCACGGAAAAAATAGCTTGCCAACTGCCCAAAAGTATTTCCGTTCTCTTTTTCTTCATTGATTCTGTATTAACTTGATGTTTTCGTTGTTTTAAGTTTTAACAGAATTTAGTACGAAAATGAGTGTAAAAAATGGATTGGCTTTTTCACTGACGGTTATACGGGTCAAGTGCATGCCACCTATCAAACCAAGTAGGCTTGTTTTCTAGAAGGTTCCTCTTGGAATATTTCGCTTGCTGCAGTGCATTGGTCTCGGTATGTTCAATTAATTGTGAACTATCACACAAAAATGGACCCAACATCACTACCCAATTAAAAACCAGCCAGTACCGTCGCCCTTTATTGATTTTTGTTTATTTATTGAAATGAAAAGGTTATGACTGAAGAGGTAATTTTAATTGGAAGTCATGAACAAAATAGTAGCAAACAAATATTGGCTTCTCGTGCCACTTGTCAATTTGCTAGACTAGAAAAAACTATTAGACTGTCCACACGAAATTACTTAATTTCAGAAAAAAATGGGAGTGATGATGATCAATGATTGATTATAAATATGAAACTTACCAGGAAAAATAAAAAAAATTCTCGAATTATAACACATTTATCGGCTCCATAGGTGTTGTAATTGGTGATAACACGATAAAGGTGTACATTTTTAATACGTAGGAGGGTGTTAGGTAAATATATTTTGCACAACAAAATTCGACCAATCCTGTTCAAAAGCCAGAGTCATATAATAACTCCATTGCAGTTTGGATTGCAATTATTTCTCGTACAAATTGCAGCAATTTACTACCCAATTATAAATTTCGATTTTTTCTATACGTAACTTAGAGGTCAGTTTCATAAGGACGAGGTTAATGGGTTTAAATAAAATTAAATGCATTCATTCCTAGAAGCATTCATTCTTTTCCTAGAATTTCGTAGATATTTTATATTCGGGAAACGTTAGAGCATAATGTGGAAGGTTTTTTTGAAAACCTATCGCTTTATGCAAAGGCTTCGCCCTTTGAAGATAAAATTCAACCCAGAATGTCAACGCTTTGAAGAAAACTCATCTTATTCACATTACTTCTCTGACCTGCAAGTGGTTCTGATATGGGTTGCATCTCTAATTGGACTACACAATGTCCTTTTGACACCCACATCCAGTCCTAAAGAAATGAAGACATTGATTTTCAATGGAGTCTTGACATTCCTCGTCCTCAACCTCTTCACTCTGATTGCAAGTGGAATCTACACTTGTCGCTTCAAAAGCACCGAAATGATGTGGATGCTTAATCAAGCTCACCATTTCAACAGAAACAAGGAAGAATCAGTAAAGTATCACCAAAAGGAGAAGGAATCGACACAGGAACTGGTATTCGAGTTCCTAGCACCAAGTTCAGTTGGATGTTGCCTTCTTGGTGCTTGTATAGTAGCAACAATGCCATTATTCACGAATTCCACCCCAGCCCACATACTATTCTCTGGTTTATTACCAGATTCAAAATGGAACTCGATTTACTACTGCGCATATCTAGGAACTGCGGCTTACTTCCAAAGTCTTATAGTCAGCCAAATGCTTTTGACCATCAGCGCAGTTCAATACACATCATATTTCATTCTGAGACCGGCTTACGTTTTCAATCAACAAGAAGGGAGGCCCATTCAAATGAGTTTTCAAAAAGCTAGTCATTTCTACAATAAATTGTACCTACTTGTCATGGAATACAACTCGTATGGAGTAGCATTGTTTCCGCTTCTTATTGTTGCCACTTTTGCTATTCAAACTGTAGCTACATTTGTAACAATCAAGTTTACAACTGTCTTACCTTCTTATATCATTGCATTCTTTGCTACGTTCGATGTGATCGTGTTTCTTCTCACTGCACTCATTTTCAGTTTCACTATGATTCCTTTGGAAGAGAGTCAACGATTCAAGACCTTTTGGGGGCGCAACCTTTTTCGGAAAGCTGATCGAAAGAAATTTCATGCTTGCAGGGAAATAGCAGTGGATATTGGAATCTTCTTTCAAATGAAGAGATCCACGTTTTTCACTGCCATGAATCAAGTTGTCAACCAAACAGTTTCTCTTTTGATAATTGATAATGCATAAATAAGATGAAGATGAGTCATCTCGAATTTTTCATTTTCTGAAATGCATGATTGAAACAATTACATGCTTGCATTACTAATTATTAGAAATCATATTTGCAGTTTGGACTTTGAACCCTTGATATGATGGTAACATTCAGAACGTGCACTACTAAAGGATGTCTTGTGCCTACAAATTATAGTATAGGAATTAGAACCTTTTTTTCCAAAGCGCATGCGGGCATTCAATATGTGAAGCATTCTTATTTGTTCGTTATCACATTGCAACTACGATTCCAAGAAAATGTGCCAGGCTCCGTCTAAATGAGGCTTATTGCATAGGTACCTAAAGGCAAACTGAACCGGGTAATCAATGGAAAAGGCAGCGCAGTGGTCTGCATATACATACATACTCACTTAATATTTTATGTAACGTAGCTAATAAAAAAATGACCGTTGTTTAGATTCCTTTCTCTGTTTTCTCTGTTTAATTGAATGCAACAAAAAATCATAGTTACACCAATTTACTCTTACTGTTTGAATCATCAATTTGGATTATGAATTAGTTTTCAAGTCTGGAGTGCACTAAGGTCCCGACTATAAAAGGAACCCGAGCAAATGGTAGACTCCTCATTTCCTTCGTGAAGTTCGAAGTGTAAGTACATTTGAAAACTGCTTTACCCCCTCAAAAGTTGAATTTGACAATCAGTTTAAGTAAACAATGGCGCCATCGCGTTCTTATAGACGATTGACTTTAAAGAAGCAGAGAAAGAAGCGGCAGGAACTTGCTCCCGAGAAACCTGAAAGGAAATCAAACAGGTAAGCATTTGCCGGGAAACATCCGATTTTTGAATTCATTTTTTCTTCTAAAATTATTTTAATTTAATTGCGACCCTTTTTTTTTCACAGACTCCATCCAGGAACGATTAGCTACAAGGAAGACTTTTTTGTCAGAATTCGTTCACTCAGCAGGCCTAAAATTCTTACAAGTTACCGAAGAAGGCTCTTAACTGAATTCATTAGGAACGGCACCAAGGGTCTTGTGATTGGGGGTGAGGAGTGGATCAAGCAATTCATTCGATTTGGAAAGTCTCATGGAGAAAACGGCATTCGTCGTCTGGATGTGCGGAAGTGGTTGGACAGATTTGGTATCGAAATACCAAAGGTAAGCGGTTTGAAAAATATGACATTGCTAAGAATGTAATTTCAAGGGTTCCCATTAGCGGGCATAAAAGTAAAATATTTGAATATCCTTATTGTTGCAGAATTCTGGAACTGCCCGTGACTCCGATGATGCTTCAACTGTTAGTGGTACCCACTCCGCTACCACTCCAACGACCAGGAACAATTGCCATACTCGTTTCGACAATCTGGTTGCTGGCACTCCACGATCGCCAACTCCAGAGCCAAGCGAAGCACCTGTGATGGAAAATCGGCCATTATTTTGCTTGGACGATGAAGACAGTACACCTCCACGTAGTTATAATCTTGAGCCGTCTTCTCCTTTCATGCAACCGAGAGTCATGCTTACAGCTCTACCCATAAAGAGTTATCCATTTAGAGGCTCCAAAATTGACGTTGAGAACAGTGGACCGGAAGCTGGGCCTATAGACTACAGGACATCGAAGCATTGAACTGCTTTGTTAAATAGAAAGAATGTTATGATTTATGAATTGATTAAGATTAATTTTAAGAAAGGAATTTAGGAATACTCTAAATGTTTTGTAATCTTAAACTTTCTGGCTATGAAAATAATTAATTTAAACTTGGTTGTACAGGTATTCGATAATTTAATGAATTGTGTTAAAATTACCTGATAAGATATAACGTTAATGCTTGACTTGATTCGACTTTAACTGGTTTTTAATAAAGTCCTTCGGTTTGTTATGCATAACTACATAAGTAAGCAGTTTTCTAAATTTCTGCACGGGTTAAAAGGAATTTCTCCGCATTATTATGATAAAATGAATGAATGCAATTTTGCGAAATCGAATGAGAACAATGCATGATCCAGTTTACCCAACGTATGCCATACTAGCTTCTCACGTTGCATCAAAGCATCACCGGTTTTGCAACCATGATAAAAAACAAATGTTAAAATAACTAATTAATACTCTAATTAGCATGCAAAACGTGTACTTTATAACCAGACAAATTATAATTACAATATTTTCTCGTATCCATCCACACTCGCTGACCCACCATCCAATCAAACGGGAATTATGAAAATGTGTGATTACACAACATATTTGCTTTTTCGTTCATGCACGAAATCAGTCTATTAGAATCAATTTGCTCGTTTCATCTGCAATTTCATTAAACTCATCGTCATCAGTAATTCTTGTTGAAAAAAAGAATTTGACTGATATGAAGTAACATTAATTGAGGGATTCTATTTTAGACTGCATTTTTCATTATGGCCACGTGACGTGACTGACTTTAGAAGAAAACTTCACATAAAAAAGTCACAAGGCTTGCTCGTCTCGTCCACGCGTCGGAGGGCTACAGGTTGGGAATTCGGAATTCGACTTACCTTCCATGGGTTACCGACCCCTTTCTGCGTAATGACCTCCAGCCCAGAAAGTTTATGGTTCTATTATGTACTCAATAGGTATTAATGACAAACATGTTTAATCTTGTCTAAACTTCATCCGACTCACCCACTTAGACAGCCACGCCATTGCCCAATCCAAAAAAAACTCGTGTGTACTCAAAGTTTTCCCCAAAACACGAAAATTTTCTATCGAGCGCAACAGTAACCGTAACTTAAATAATTCGTAATTTCGAAAGGCGGAGAGGAGGAGGAGGTGCCTCAACAAAACTTCAGATACTCTAAACCGACAACAAAAGAAAAATGGTCATAATTAGAGCTTGTGAGAGTAATATTTAAATGCAAATTTTCTACTTCCCACTCCCCCATCATGTTTTTAACAAAAAATTCCTATAGATCCCCACATTCAAATAAACTTTGCTACGGAGATTTTCAGAATCCGCTGCCGCTGCTCTAGATCTCTCCGTCGCAATTTTTCAAGTGAAATATAAAATAAATGCTGAATTGGTAGAATGGAGGTTGGGCTGCTCTCATATTTTTTGCACAAAAAAAATCCTTTCCAAGAATAAGAAAAGGAGAACAATAACTACCGCAGAAGAAAAAAAATACACATCGTCCGTTACATAAATCTTTCTTAAAGGAAGTGGATCGAAATGGAAATAAAAAGGTGGAATAGAGATTAGCTGAACGGGGATTTGTACTCTCTCCAGAAGAAGAGAAAAATGAAGGAGAATTCCAAAACTGGAGTAGTTAAGCATTAGAAGAAACAATTACCATATGAGAAGAGGAGTGTGTAAGTCTGTATAAGTACCGGCCATCTTATCCTCTGTACCTGGTCCCATTTCTTTAATGATCATCTTGTTTCCCACGACGGTGGACTATCCACTTCAGTTAAAAACTATGTACATCTCTCTATTTTGTAATAATTATTATTATTATCGTTACAGTGGGAATAACTGCACTGCATATGTACACAGCACATTTCAAAAAGCAGCAGAATAGCGTGGCTTTAGCTTGGGAAAAGTAAACGAGGCTACTTTTCCCCACAGATAATTTCCTCGTGTTTTTCAAAATGTTTCGTTATTTAAGGATATAACAACCAACCACCTTCAGTCCAACAAGATGACCCATTTTTTTCAAAGAAAATATCTTTGGGGTATCCACATTGCAATGCATTGCCATTGCCACACGCTATCTTCATCAGTATCGTCATCATCATTCTTATTCCTTATCATTTTTTTTTTGTTTCGTGCCCAATCCTCTACGTCCCCATTCAACAATCTCCTCTACCTTTTCCTTTTCTAGAGAGGAGGATTTTCACTGGAACGTCATCATCAGTTATCTTCTCCTTCTTCCCCTGTTTCCTGCCACCGAACCATTAAAAATTCCCTGGGAAAAGCGAATAGACCAAGCAATGCGAATGTGGCTATGTGTGGGCTGCATCGTATCGTAGGCCGTTGTTCTGTTCGGTTCGCATTTCCCGTCTTTGGGTTTTTGCGGTTAAGAGGACGCTCTCCCTCTCCCTCATTGTCAGTTCACTTGAAATTGGAGAAAATTCAACTGAATTATTAAGATTTCCTTTAAAAGTGAAAATGGATACATGCTACTGCTCCTCTGCATTTCCTACTTCTCATGTTGGGAAATTAAACGGAGAGAAAAAACTATTACAGCCCATTTCACACTTTTCCTTTCAAACTAAATTGTGCATATTCATGGGAATGGTGAAACTTATGTGATTTTATACACAAAGGTAAAGAGCAAGAAACAAAAACGGGAAGTCATAAAACTCAGGAAATTTTTCTTTGGACAAGACGGACAAACTAATTGGAAGTGCTACGTAATGTTTGAATGTTTGGTTGTTTACTTTTTCGGAAATCAGTATTACTAACTTATAAATGGAGGTGATGATTACTTTTCTCCCATTTTCATTCCTTTCATTTATGAATGAAATGCATATTAAATACTTTAAAAATCAAATCATTCTTTCGTTTGATAGGGAGAGCCCTTCAGATTTGGTTTTCCACTTTCTTGGAATCCATCCATTTTAATGGTACTTTTAATTGAAGTGACTTGGCTTGATTAAAAATGCAAAATGGACTAAAGGAAATTGTATTACAAATGCATCTTCGCCGTTTACCTCTCCAGTCTAAAAAACACAAAATATGCACTTGCCTGCTATAAAGAGAAAATTCCACGCATCACATCTCACTTTTCTCCCCCGCGTTTTTCCGTACAACCCATCACAAAAAGTAGAGCCGTTCCGTGCCAACTTCCTCAGTCGAGCTGGAGAGCTCTCGGAGTCGAGTGTGAAGTTATAACGCTTTCTATCTGGTGTGCAGCAAATTCAATTCAGCAGAAGAGAAAAAATAAGCCAATAGGCCAAACCAACAACCAACCCTAAGCCATTTCATCTTCATCTTTACCTTTTGTCGTTTTTTCCTGGCATTGCTTTATTGCTCTGATTCAATTCAATTCTGTTCAATTCAATTGAATTCTGCCCAGTTCTTCTACTATCCCACTTGAAAAATGCTTCCAATTGTTCATTGGTCATCCCTTTATTCAGAAGAGATTTAATGTTTTTTTCGTCGGTCAGTTCAGACCATACCAGAGACTTAGACTAGACTGGGGCAGGCAAATAATCCATTACCATTACCAATTTCAATTATTCTGATTCTCTGCCAAAACTCTTGGGAAATAATACATTTTTATCAAAGGGATTAAACCAAATAGGATCCGCAGCCACGAGAGAGAGAAAAAAAGTCGGAATTTATGATTCCATTTCGAAGAAAAATAACGGAACCCAACCACGGACCAAACCCAAAGACCAATTCAAACGCATTTTACAATTGTTTTATTCATTATTCAGCTGAATACTATGAACATGAGCACATGAATCAGAATCAGAGATGCTGTAAGTGAAACAAATGTGACTTGTGTGAACATAAAAAGAAGAGTATTCCCTTGTGCAAGTGCGTTTACAATTTGTCATTGCACAGAAAACGAAAAAAAAAAACTTGTGCACCCCCATCATGATTCCTGAAAAATAATTCACATGGGATACTACTATAAATGGGTTGAAACTAACGTGAGTATGGGCTGTTCCTCCCCGGAAGTTCGTACGTAGTAGTCGTAGTAGTCCTAGTTGGATAAGAAAGAGAGAAAAACAAATCCTCGAGAACACAAAAAGATTATTAGATGTGCAGCTTAAATGGTCCGAATTAAAGGGTATTTGTTCCCTCATTAACTTGCCCACATGGAGAAAACACTGGGAATCATCTCGTGAATTGGAGATTTAGCACCAAAACAACTTTACTTATTTGTACAACTTCTCTAAACTTTTTGTTTGCTTGCTACTTTCTACTTGCTACTTTCAAGTCTAAAAACTGGAAAATGTCGCTGCGAGTAGTTGTTTGAGCTGCTGAAGAGTAGTCGGGTTACCTTGCGTTCTTCTATTCTTCCATAAGTGGTCGTATTCATATTCCCATCCAATTATAATGTAAGCACTTTCCTGTTTCGTGACAAGGATTACTTAATTTCCCAGCAAACAACTACTTAAAAAGTAAGCAAACAAGGACGTTGAGGAGGAAATATAGGTAATGGTTCTGGTTACTTCAAAAGTGGAAACAGAACACTAAAAAAATAATCGTCAGAGGCTTTGTTCTCACTTCCGGATAGAGAGAAGGGGGTGATTACAATGATGATTATGATTATGACATGACAAGGGAGAGGGAGAAAGAGAGGTGAACAAAAACATTTCCGTGATTGCAGTGAATGAATGCAGGCAATGTGACTGACACGAATAGTGAAAGTGAGTGAAAGCGCTGAAGCCATTCAACGAAAGATCAAAAGGTGCATTTCATGATACCCTCAAAAGGTAAGCTGCAATTTTTTTTTCATTTAAAGTTTGTTCGTTCTAGAAAGCTCTAGTCTGGGGCTATTTTTTGTCACTGTCAAACCATTGATTTATCAAGTACAGTTCCATTCCCATTCCTAGAATCTGTCTGTGCCGGATACAGCTTGACGCTTTAATTGCACTTTGAACTGTCCCAGTTTCCCGTTACAATTCGGTGAATCTGAACACACTAAAAGTATTCTTTCTAGAGAAGGAAAAACACGTTTTATTCGTATTTTATTCCTTCTTTCTGAAAAGTCTCCATTTTAGTCTTTCCGCTCCATTTGATCTATACACAACAAAGGAGAGAAAAAGAGAAAAGAATGCAATGTGATTCGGAAAGAAAACAGACGATTCAAGAGACCGACGACCGACCATCTAAATCTACTTTGAAGGAAGGAAAGAGCGGCTTTTCATTCACTTTCTTTTCCCCATTATTTTTTCCCGTTGCGTTGAGTTTCAGTTGCACAATAACAAACACATTTTTTCCTTTAGGAACACAAACCAAGTCTGCAGCTTATGTATCCGTCCAAAGTTGAACTTGAGATGATAAGCCTGTCCGTAATTAAGTAAATTGTTATTTGATTTTGTCAAAGTCAAACTGATAACTTTCTTCGTTGATTTTATTTCTTAAATTGAAATTGAATTCAACTTTAATCTAAAAAATTACTTTTCAAAATATAAAGAACAATTCACACTCCTTTCAAAGTTGTTGTTTTCTCTAGTTGTATTATATTCAGCTCATACACTTTCACATTTAACTTTTATAGTTCTAAATAATCATTCAATGTCAGAGCCTTTAGAGAAAAAGAAGTGGCTTTACTATGTAAGTCAGGTTAAATCAGCCGAAAATAGACGCTGACTGCGTCATAGTCATAGTCACTTGCAGAATAAGAAATTAACGTCTGACTTCCTCTCAACAAAAAAATTCTTTCCACATTTTAGACTTTGCTGACGTGGAACTTTCACTGCTGTTACTCTTCCTGTACTACGATTCATTTCGACAGCAAGTCATAGTCATAACTTGAGCATTCCATTTTGCACGTTTTTTTGCAAATATTTTTCATGGTTTTATTGCAATTTCCCCTCCATCTAATTTCAAATGTTAATCATGTATTATAATGATATGGTATAGTAGCTCAGTAAATGCATTGCCATTCCCATTATCAATGCGCATCATCATCTTCACCAAATCGATTTGACTTGCTGACTTTCTCGAGTATCTTCTTGGAAAGGAGATATCATCACGAGCATCTTCCTTTTTCTCATAATAATCATAACATAACATCAACATAAATAGTAATAATCGTGATCACATGAACCACGTATGCGGACGGATGCAATATAAAAATAGAAAAAAATTTCTTACGGAATCGGAGATGGAGGGAACGAGTGCACTTCATCTTCTACATTAGAATTTTTTATTACCATTCCCGCTGAGAATTTTCCATTTGTCGCGTCATCGTCATTCCCAAAGATGAAGAATGAGCAGCGCAAGCCATGCCACCGCCACGAAAACTAGGTTTACAATTTTTTGAGCTGGCATGCAGACACTAGCTGTGCGGATTATGTTGATTTCCTCCACTTCTCTAAGCCCTATCCAGTGATTTCAGTGACGAGGAAAATACTTAAAAAATTTATTCTATGCATGGCAATAAGGCTATAAGCTATATCATATCTGTGCAATTTGTTTGTTTGCTTGCGTAATCACATTACGATTATACTTTTACTGATCTTACAAGTTTTCAATCTATGAATTTCTTAATAAAATTGGGTTGTTACAATGCACATCAATTGAACTACCTAAGTACTTACTCACTTGGCGATGCAGAAGACGAAGGGAAAGAAGCGTTTATGGTTATGAAAGTTTTGTTTTTGAAAGCCCATTTTCTTCTTCATCATTACAGCATAACAATGATTAAAGTGACTGAAGACGAAAGCAGATTGAGATTGAACTTGTTTCCATTTCAGTTCATTCTTGAAAGAGGTTTTTTTTTATGTAGGTCACTTTGCATGAGAATGAGCTTTATCCTTGTTTCCTATCTTCTTCTTTCTCAGTAAAAATGCACCTCAGTGGAGCCATGAACTGTCTTACCATTCCTACTAGCCCAGTTTCAGTTTTGTTCATCCTACCCTCCTTCTGGAAAATGAAAGAGGAGAAAGCACCTTAGGAAAATGGAGATGAAGCCTGAATAGCCTATAAATCTGGATTATTGTTCTCGCACTCTTTCACATCAACCAAGTAAGACTAGACCAAACCAAGCCACAGAACTACCAACAATCCTTTTGCCTTCAAGGAAGACATTGTAGTTTGTAGTAGCATTTTCTCATGCAATGCATGTGAAAGAAAGCATCCTTTGGCCAACTCACCTTCATTTCACTTTTTGTGGAAAGTGGAAACATGAATAAATGCATAAATATAAGTGAAGTATATATAACGCATTATTATTATGATTATGTTTGTGCTCCTCTTCCACAAAGATTCTTCTTTTTTTTGCTTTAAGGTAGAAACAAAAACGCATTCCAAAAGTGTGTTCCTTCCATTCCATCTTGATCTTTATCTTTGAGGGTTTCTTTCTCGTGAGTTGGGTGGGTTGACTCTGCTTTTCTGTTCGTTTCATAATTTTCTTTATATCTGATCATCATAGTAAGATTGTATGAAGTTTGCTTTACTTTCCACATTGTTTTCGTTTCGTTTTTTATTCCAAGAAAAATCATCATGCTCATCATGAACCAGTTCTCTGTTATGACGCTATTTATATCATCTTTCATAAAAATATGCCAGAAGAAAGTATATGAAAGAGAATCGCTTGATGGTTCAAAATTCCCCAAATATTTAAGATTTTGTACTTACGTAAAAAATGTGGGTGGAAACTTCCGTCAAAAAGGTTAATTGCAGTCATTTTTAAATATAGTTGTAAGCACATAATCGTAATTCTCATGAAAGTCCACTGTTTGAATGTTTGAGTTTACCTCTTTTCTATTTTAAAAATTCGTATTGCAATTTCAAAAGAATCTCGTTATTTTTGCATCTTTTTACGCGATATAAGTCTGTCTTTCCTTGCAAGAAAAAAATGAATATTTTTTATGCAAACGAGGTGAAATAAATAGGAGCTGCCGGATGAGTCAAGTTTTCCCAGTGTTTCGTAATAACTGCGACGAAGCAGTTTCTTTTTGAGCTTCACCTCTTGGAAAAAAAATCAAACGAGTTTTTTGTTTCAAATAAAAATAAAATAAATATTTATGTAGTGTGTATAGCAAAACATACAATGTGAGTAAAAGATGAAGTTATTTTCAAGAGAAAATGCTACCATAAGCATTCCAGCTTTTCCACTGGACTCGACCCAGCCTGATTTAACTTAAGACCTTTGACTTGGGCATTGCAATGTAGCATACTTTGAATAAAATATAAATTTTTTGGTAGGGGAGTACAGAAAAAAGCGAGGTTTGATAACTTACCACTCAAGAAGGTAAATAACACAAGCTGCTTTAGTTTGAGCTCTATACAAACTGGTGGAAGTATCAAAACATCAAGTGGAGAAACTTTTTTTGTTTTGATTTTTTCAATGTATAAAAAGAGAATTTTTTATTTTCTATTGCACTATAACATTACCTACCTCTTTCTGGCTTTGGTTTCGGGGATGGAAACCGACTCCACGCTTGGGTCTTGTCTAGTCTCTCCCTTGTGGATAGAGAAAGTTTGAGGGGAAGAGAGTCATCAAAGCGTGAAACGAAATCAGGTCGAAAGTTGAATTTAAATGAGGTTCCCATCAAAAATGTAACGAGCTGTTTTACCCAGAAAAATACTTAAACTCAAAGAATTTTAATGAGCTAAATATAGTTCGGCAAGTCACTATCACACTCGTTTCCTCATATGAATTTATGATGAGCTAATTGAAAATATTCCCTTACCCGGACTTTGCCCTTTTGGATAGAAGTGATTCGCAATCAAACCAGTGTCCAAAGTTAACTAACTACTAACCGCATTTAAATTAAGATGCTAGGAGCCCAATTTTTCAGTACATTTAATGATCGCTTTACAATACATTGACGAACCCGACAAGTAATCAATCTATCGTGTCAAATTTTTGTATTTAGCATTTTTGACGAGTTCCAAAATAAAAAAAAAAACTTTTCCTCCCAAATGGTAATCAAAGTGTGGTTGTAGTTGTGAGACAGTTTAAACTTTCTTATAGTTTAATGATATGGTGGTATTCCTTATCACATCAGTTCATTAAAAAGTTATTTCTTCCATAATTCATAGTTACATCCCGTTTCCTGTCCCCTATTACCATTATCATAATTCAAGGGGAAGAAAAAACTGACAATGAGAATGAAAGTGAACAGTCTTGGTGAAGCTTGGTCGGCGGACCAAGAGGAAAACTTACAGCTGCCTTCCTTCTTCTTCCTGAATGCCACGATGATGATGATGGCGATGATGATTATTCACGGACACGAACTGGTGGAAAAGTAGGAGTAGACTTGCAGGCAGAGGATTTACTTCCAAAAAACTTTTTGTTTTCTTGGTGAATGGAAATGCGTGCAGTTAAGCATGGCTTAAATCCACCAGCCTCAGAATAATTTTTCTTCCTTACCAAAATCAAGTTGAGTTTGGTAGACCATCATCAGAGGGACTTTCTGTTGTACTTTTGACCTTTAAGGGAATCAGAATTTTTTTTTCTCGGGTAATTTTGAGGAGAAATCTGGAAGAAGAAAACGAAATTGAAAATGGGGGAGGATAGAGTAGTGCCATGCCGCAGGGAGAGAATGGGATCTCAAAAATAATTTGTAATGCTGTTCGTTCCTCTGCATCGCATCGCCTTGTCCTTCAACTCTGAAGAAATTTATTTTTGTTTTGATTTTTAGTTCCCGGTTGAAATATGTGGTATAATCATAATAATATGCTCATTTTTACTGGAAAAATCCTTCCAGCTGTGGCAGCGGTGGTGGTGGTTCATAAAAAATTGTTATTTTTTCACCCGGGCTAGGAGGAAAGGAAAACAGTTTGAAGACAAGCTGGACAGACATGCTCAGTCCCAAATTCAACGGTTTTTTTTGCACAAAAAAACTGATGCAACTCCCGAAAAAAATAGTTTTTTATATTCGCCCCAAAAAAAAACTTCATCTTCCTCTACCGCCGAGATAATATCAAAACAGACAGAGAAAATATCATTTTCTTGAGATAACTGCACACAAAAGACACAAATGTTCTAGAGAATCTACATCATCTCTACTACTAGAACTACATCTGTTCCTTTTTTTAGAAAAAAATAATTGCGTATTTCCTTTTTGCTTGCGAGAGCTGTCCCTCTTCATGTTTTTTTATTTCATTTTCTTATCTCCTTCTTGTTTCGCAGTTCGCATTTTCACAAGAAAAAAAATACGATATGATGGGGAAAATGCTTTTACTTTACTCCCGAATGCGTAACTTCCTCAATCCATAAGCTATTTGTCGACTCGTAAAAGGCCATATCTATTTTCACGTAAGTTTATATTACAAGTAAAGAATAAAATGTGCAATCATATTTCCGCTCGTGTTAAATTATTTATGTTGTTTTGTCTCGCATCGGCTCGGTCTGTCTAATGTAATGAGTTTCACTCGAGTGCTTTTCCTTCTTACCATTGTTGAATGAGTCACGTGAAGAAACTGCTAAGCCTATATAGTCAAAATGAGCGCATCGCTTTTTGCATCGTCTCCTCCTCCTCCTCCTTCACAATACAATATTCATAAACATAACAATAGAAAGGAAAAGATTGCAATTGCTTTGTTGTAATTGCGTGCGGTGGTTTTGTATTTGGTCTTGGTTTGGTAGAAGGAGTAGTCTATGGTTGGGGTAGAGAACACTAACCCCAAGTGTCTATTAAATGGGAAAGTTTTCCTTTTCTCTGTGAATTTTCGCTAATATCATAAAATATTCCGATTATCGTTACACTTTATTGCGGGTTATTTCCCGTGGAGCGTATGCTTTTGCTGGTGGGACCGGGGCTGTGTGAAACACGTTCCATCATCGAATATTTTTTATTGTTATTGTTGCATGAACTATGAACGCAAAACATGTAACTGTAGCAGTTTCAGTTGTTGTAGTTGTAGTGCTGTAACCGTTCAGAAAGATTTTCTCCTTTTGTTCATGAGATCATGATCATGCTTTCTCCTTCCCATCATGGGAGCTTGATGATGATGATGATGACTTGACGAGCTGACAGAAAAGGAATCCTCAATAGGGACTAAAGTTCATTAGCCAATTTACATAATTTTCATCGCAGCGGGAGCTTCTTCTCTAGCTCCAATCTTAATTAGCTTCCAACTCTCCTCACCCCCTGGGATCATAACTTAAGGAAGGAACTACTAGACAAGATCTTTTGTGGAGTCTTGTAGTCCCGTGAAAATCTGATTTTGGAGGAATTCGGTGAAATCGTTAAAGAGGTTTTGATTCTCTCCGTTCCACGTGCCATTACCATTGCATTTTAGATTTCCTGCCTATGAACCGTAAATTACGCTTTAATTAGATGTCAATTCAACAAGCATTAATCTCTCTTCCTAAGCTTCCCTCTCATTCCTATTGCCCGCAAATTAAGTGGTTGGTTGTGCTGATAGCTAATGGAATTGTAATATGATTGTGATCAAATGATCGCATCAAACAACCACACAAGTAATGGTGGGATGCACAAGGGGAAATTTCATGTCGAGCATCACACCACACGATACCACGTCATGATCATGTCTCAATAATTCATTCTCCTTTATTTATCATCGTCATCATCATCATCATTTCATTATGGGGAATATCCCACTTTAATTGGATCCTGCCAATCTGCCACTTTCCATGAATCAAGAAATTCTTCTTTTTTACCTAAGCTTGTTTCTTTTTGGGAGGGCCTAATTATAATGGGATTTAGACGAAATTCCGTTTAAAGCTGTTTATAATGATGCATGACCGACCGACAATCAAACTTTATCCCTTCAGTCGATTTTTTTCATTCAATAAAATTTTGAGGGCGTGTGCCGGATAATAAGTGGATACAGCGTCACTGTAAAATTGATTGAATGTGATGCAAAGTATCTGTGGAATTTCATATTCGTCATTCCTCAAATGTTTTCTCTTCATGGCTGAGCCGAAATCGATGAATAATTTCGTTGGAGAATTTTTCCTGAAAATAAGTTCATGTAGTCGGGTCACATACTTACATCTCTCTAGCTTCATGATAATCACCATCGTTCCAATCCAATGTGAAATCTAGATATCTTATGGACAGGGCTGATGATACCAGACCACCCCAGCCCAGACCACCCGGAAGATGTAGAAATGCAACGCGCATGAAGATCGTGATCTTTCGATGATGATTATCTATCATCATCCCACGCTTATTTCATGAACATTCTTTCTTCACTTTCATTTCGCTCAAACACGAAAAATAAGAAAAAGATTCGGTGTGCCAACTTAACCCAGCTGACTTTCTTATTTTTGGCTGACTTTTCTGGAGAAACGAAATAAAAGGGAAGTGGAAAAGCCAAGTCCAGGTTGTGGAAAAAGGCATTTTCTCTCATGAGTGAATGAACGAGTGAGGGAGAGAAAATAGAGTTTGTTGAGAAAGTTGTCTCTGCATTTAAAGGTAGGGAAAGGTTGAAGCCATTTTCGTGATTTCGATAATGGATTGACATGCTCGCCAAAAAACAGGAGTTTTTTCACCGAGTAAACGGCATCTTTTTATTCTTTGAGAAAACCGCAAAAAAAGAGATCAAGGAAGGATCAGGTTTTGGAATGGAAGGGATGTCAAAGTGATCCACTTTTATCCGCACTTTTTTGGCTTAACACTGTTTTAAAACGTTAACGCGAATCTAATGAAATGGGAGGGTGGGTAAAGTAAAATGCATCGAGGTGGAAAAGTTTAAAGAACAATTTTCTAGCAGCGACGATACGACTTCGTCTCTGGTAAATGCAACATGATGTAAACATGGATGTACATAAGTATACTACATGGATGTTGTGTCCTCCGTTACTACTTTCAACGGTGATCATGATCATGATCACGATCATCATCAACATAAACTCCGTAGAACAATTGACAATTTGTCTGGCGGGGGTTGGCATGAAGTGCATTTGATGTCGACAAAAAATTGTATTCCATCAAAAAACTAGGAATGTGGCTTGACGTACTGAAGTAGGAGGAGTGGATTTTAGAGTGAATTTAAAACAGGAAACAGGATTTACTCTCTCCAATTCAGTAGTTGCCGGGGTGGATGTAATGATTCTCGAGAAAGATGAAAATGGCTTTCTTCAAGAAAAAAAAATATCCCGAGAGGAAAAGCCAAAAAGTCAGTTTATTCTGTAGCCAGCCAAACATAGGAAAGGATAAAGATGAAGGTTTGGCTTTAATCTTCTGGAAGAAAATAATCAGGAAGAGAAAGAGAAAATACAGGAGCTGTTTCCAGCATTGCATATGGATCTATATAGAACCAACAACGAAGAGAATTTTTCATTTCATGTGATATGAAATGTTAGAAACGGAAAGAGAGAAAGTTTTTTTCGTTTCGAATTTTATTACAATATTTTCCCTGGAACAGATATATCTCACCGGAAAAAAATTAAATTGGAATGGAAAAAGGGGGAAATGGACTGGCTGAAGAAAAAGTTAAATAATTAGGGAATAAAAAGAATTATTGGGAATCATACGACTAAAAATAAATTAGGGAAGGGAAGAAGAAGAATCCTCTTCCTCTAGATAAATAGTTTCTTCGTGTTTGATTACCACGCTTCTGAATCCTCCGCATTTATAATGAACTGAATGAACGAGAAAAGGAGCGGAAGTTCCACTTGGGCTCTGGGATTTCTGAACTTTTTTCTCCACTCTTGAAAGTATCTTCTTTCTCTCAAAGTTGATCAGGATGTTTGTTTAGCTCTCCATCGTCTCGGGTTACCCCTTTTCACTTCCATTTTTTCCCAATCATCCGAGTGTCGATTTTCATCTCGAAGCTTTAGCTGTCCCAGCTTCATTTCCTGTGCTTACATCATCATCCTCCCACACATCACATTCATCGCGTACTATACAGGTCGTCTATACAGGTCGTGTGTGGGCAATTTTCAAAGATGATTTTAAAAAAATATATATTATTTCGTCATATTATTTTCTCAGGGAAGGGAAGTCCTCAGTCTCGTCGTGCTATAAAAAGAACTGAACGCTGTTCTGCGTTTCTTTTGAAATTGCGTTAAGCTCCATTCAATTCCTGGGAGAGTCTTCAAAGAATTCTGAAAATTGTTCAAAGGACAAGAGATCCCATTCAAAGTTTTCGATATGATGAAGGGACGATATCACACAAGAAGGTATTCAGTTCAGGCACTTTTAATGTAATGTGATATGATATGAAATGATATGATGCAATTTTATCGTCGTGAAAAGAAAGAAAATAGAAATGTCCTGCGAGGATTGAGTCTTGTGCGATGGGTTGTGTCGTGTAGTTACCGTACGTGGCGTAGCGCACACTTTTATGGCCATGATGAGGTTATCATTTCGTCATGCTTTTGGTTGTAGTCATCTCGCATTTATTTTCTCATCGTTTCATTCTGGAAACGAAATAATAATGATAGTATAGTAGCTCCGTGGAGGTGCGACACCATTCAAAAAAGAAAATGTGGACTGCTTGTTCCATGTCCAACGAGGTAGTTTTCTAGTTCAAAGATTTAGGATGCGAGGCAAAGCCCTCAAAGTTATTCGGAATTCGATGCAGAAGAGCTCAAAGCACAGAGAAACAAGCACGGCGGCGTGATGTGAGTGAGGCTGAGTAAAGAGCCAGAGGCTGCTTCACTTCGAGTTTTGGAATGAGTACCCAGACTCTAGACTTTGTCTGTACACATTTCACTGAAGAAAGAATGTAAAATTTTTCGGAATGTTCATCTCTCGTCCTCTACTCCACCGGTTTTTTTTTCTTAAAATATAAATGTATTCCACTATTGGAAATCGATAAATTTTGTGGAGGTACCGGCAAAAAAAGATTTGTGAGCTTTGGACCGGGTGCCAAAAAACGAGGAATCACTTATTTTCACGGCAAAAGAACAGGCAGAGATGCTGGCTGTGGATTAATGTAAACTTCTTATCGTTCCAGTTCCACTAC
>JAHZMX010005109.1:0-14704 GCA_027743895.1 Seira musarum
TGTTAAACCGTTAAAGTTGCGGCGCTGGGGAGTTTTTAAAAAGTACTTTTATATGAATTTAGCCGGATATTGTATCAACTCCAAGTACATAAAGTTCGAGAATGTCCCAGCACGAAAATAGTTTTCAAGTTTTACCTCAAACGTTTAATTTGAATGGCATTACTGCATGCAAGCCATAAATATATATGCGAATCAGTAGCGTTTTTCCAGAGTTATAGTATGACCGTCAGACTCATCAACAACAATTACTCGCACTTGCTAAGAAACTAATCGTCAGTTTAATGATGAAGCGAACTTAAGCCTTGCAGTAGTTTTATTACAAATTAATTCCACGAAATTGTTTTCTTCAATCACATTTTTTATCTTTGAGTGCACAACTAATATATTCTTCCAGTTTTTCCCGAATATACTTTCATGCAATCAAAATGATTATTATGCATTGATATGGAAAATAATCCAGATCCTATAGCGGATTGCGTAGAAACATCTCAATTTTTCAGCTAGTCATTGCAAAAATTAAAATTTGTAAGGAACAGAAATACGTACCATATCCATAGCTAAACAGTGAATCTTCTCCAATTCTACTTTCACCAAAAGAATTAAAGGATGGCTCTCCAGGAGCAGGAACTGTGGGTGCGAGTACCCCTGGCTGGGGTACTGCCCCACGATACCATGGTTTTCGCGAATCTAGCGCTGCACCTGCAACGCTTGGGTTAACGTCGTAAATTCTAGTTTCTCCACGACTGGGTGTCTTGTAATGATGGTTTTTGGCATCGTTGTTGGGTTCCGGTAGCACTATCTGCAACACCATTTTTCACCCATCATCGTTTCCGGTGCACTTTTCACTTGTGGAAGATCTTATGCAAATCATTTCTAGCAAAACAATTTAGCAAATAATGAATTAAACATTGTGGCCTACACAAATTTTTGCTCTTCGGTCGAGAAAGCAGAGATCTTAGGTTATAAAAAAGTAACGCCAAAATATATAATGCAAATTAAACCAGGTACGCGTTTCGGAATTCTTTTGTTTGACCATTTCATGGCATGACATAATTAAGCATTCTAAGAAACGTTTACTAAATTATCAATATCAATTGCAATATTGCTTAATCAACGCAAGGGGTTGGAAGTTCAAACTTCTCTTTCCAATATGCAATTTTTCAATATCCGTATTAAAGGCCAATTTTAAATTATTCGTAAAATCTTTTTATTTGTGAAAAATTCTCTGTCGAGGTCGACATGCACTTTTTTAGCAAACAAAGGCTTTGAACACACATTATTCTTCTAAAATGCATTACTTTCTGATATCCAGCATTTATAGTATATTGACTAGGCCTTCTCTGAACAAGCGATAGTACTGTAACCTATCGACATGGCCTCATCTTAATTTGTTAAATTCATTCCTATTTCGTGGGGCCCCAGAGAAATTGTAAATATGGTAAACAGTGAAGATCCTTAAATTAAGTATTAAATTGTTGATAATAACAGTTAGGTGTAAACTGCTAATTAAGAAAAAAAGCCACGTCAGGTCCAACGCCTAAGTACTATTATTGATATTTAGCAAATTTGTGAAAGTTCTACGGGGTTATATGTACTGGACACAAATTATTTGTACGTGTCTAACTAAATTCTCGATTCAAAAGCTGGAAAGCTATGAAATAATGTCCACTTTTACTTCTAACTTCGGCCAAGAAATAATTTTGTAGATACCTAGCCTTAAGATTACGTTAAAAGCCATTCAAAACAAGACTACCGTGATTTAAAAAATTACTTTATATCCCACATATTATCATGTATTCTCAAATTTCTTCACATTAAATGTAATCGTTGGAGTTTTTTGTACTCAATTCGGCTTTGTAAAGTACATCAATAAAGTCTATTACGCACGCTGCTCAGTTTTATTATGTTATATTAGGAGCTGGACTTTGATATTTCATTTTTTTCTGCTCCTAAATTTGTATGTAACAATGATCGTAGGGTTACAATAATTTGAATTAATAATTTGCATAGTTTGACTTTAATTTTATGAGGTTATTCCATCGCGCGTGGTGAGCGACTTATTTGTCGCTTTACCCCACCTGAATCCGCAGCACGTAATCAAATGGCACGACTTCCTCATTCTGACCCATTTATTACTCATGTATCTAAAAAATTAGCTACAACAAACCGAAGCTTACAATTTGTTGGATATGTATTATGTAGTAACTTGTAGTGAATTCAAATAAATTTTAAAAATATACTTTACTTTGGACAAAATATACGCTTGTTTGTAAAACGCACAGGTGCAATGAAAGGTGAAAGATAGGCAATCGAATCGAAGTTGACTTGCACTTTGCAAACTCTAAATGATCCAAACATTCATAATGTTATATAAATACATGACCTACACTTTCAGTGTGACACGTCTTAGAAGTGATTCGAGAAAATTGTGTCATTGCAGACCATAAATTTGATTTTAAAATATACTGCTAACTTTGTTGATATAAAAATAAAAAACAAAATAAGTTATGAAGTTACGCAAGGAAGATGATCAATAAAATTTCTTCCGTTTAATTATGATATAAGACCAAGATTCGGATGATTAAGTAAATTTATTATACAATATGCAAGTTGATGTTTATAAGCACAGTAGTCGGTCCAATAAATGATATTTTTAAGGAATCGCCAAAAGCAAGCCATCATGCTTATAAGCATGAAAACGAATAGAAATTAGTTATTATTTAACCCTACCTAAGTTCAAGTTCACGGAAGAATAATCACAGATACAGCATAACATTCATTATGCAAATCACATTCAAGTTTTTGTTGTGGAAATTGGGCACGTCATTTAAAAAACGCTCATTTCTTTCGTGTCGATTTTCGACAGTTTATATTATCAATCAATCTAGTAATTTGTGCCATTAATCCACTCGGAACTTCACATTTTGTCAAATTTCTCACTTCATAGTTTTACACACACGTTTACCAATGCTTTAGCATGCTTGTTTTTTAGCACAAAGAAAACCTCAACTCTTGAGGCTTTGGTTTTTTTTCTTCCGCAGAAATACATATAACGTATGGCAATGACAGGTTTCACTCTGCTAGTCAAAGAAATGAACTAATTCAAAAAGTAAAGCTATTATGCACACACTTTGATAAAAGTATCGTTATAAAACTGACGGTTTCTAGCGACATACATTCATCAAAGTCGTCCATCACAAATGAAACATATTTTGTTCTAGAAATTCATGTGCTAATTTCCCTTTTACTTCTTTTTTTCGGGACTCATTTTAATTAACCAATATCTTTTATGAATCACTTCACCCCGAAAGATGTAACTGAAAAATGATTACCTTTGAAACGCAGAAACACGCATAACTAGTACATTACTGATTTGAAAGTCCTTTTCACAATGACATTACCATTTCAATTAATATTTTAAAAGTTTCTGTGGACGCATCCTTTCTCACACGCACACACTCACTCACTCGAATAACTTAGTAAGGAAGACTAACAGCCCGTTCATTTTACGCCCTGCAAAAGTAACCCGTATTCAAAATTGACATTGTCAAAAATACAAAAAAAAAGATTAATTTACACACAAAAAATAATAATTTGACACCTGGTTAAAAACACTCAAAAGGGAAAACAATTGCACATGTGCTGTATACTATCTTTTAAAAGAGGAACGTTTCTTTATAAACTGTTTTTAGGGAAAGGGAAATTTTTTCCGCTAAGAAAAAAAAGTTTGATTACAATTCAGGAACATATAACACAACACGAACCACCACCGCGAACCAACATAACATCATCACCAACCAACACCATCATCATGACAGAGAAGACGAACAAAAAGCGAAGGGATTGCGAAAAAATGGAATAAAGCGAGGCAGAAAAAAAATCGTCGAAAGAGAGGGACTTGCAGCAATTCGTACTTAAACTCTCTTCAACAACAACAGTTTAAATTCTTCAAAGGGACAACGACTACATGAGGCATGAGTACAGGGGTTTAAGGCTATAAAATAATATGAATCTACCTGAACGCGTGAGTATTTGTGCGCGACGCGCACATGCACATGCCCAACCAAAATAATAGTAGTGTTGTGTGTGGCTTAGTATATGCAAAGAGCGAAAATAGTATGGGCAACGCACTACTAAAATAATTACAAAGAATAAAAATAATAATGGCATAAGTAGAAACGTTTCAAAAAGGGGGAATCATGCCTACTTTCAACCATTAACATAATCATGATGATCCTTCATCGTGATGTAGAGTCCAAAAATTTGAAAAAAGGTATGTAAGGTAGCGAAGATATTTTTTTAACAGAAGTCAAAAAATTTTACGCATAGCTCGAAAATATATGAACATTTACGTATACGCACACAATACATCTCAATCTCAATAGAAAACGAACGAGAATGATTATTACACTTTTTAAGAAAATACTTTGTTCTCGCCTCAGTTCCCTTAAAGCTCAAATCTGTCCTTTGTACTTCTCAAATAAAGTGTAATTTAAACTCTATTTTATCATGTTTGGGTGAACTTTAATAGTGCAAAGTATGTAATATAGTAATACAGTTAATAGTTGTGGCGCGAATGCTCATTTTTACTTTCCATCTCGTCCGCCTCGAACTTTTTTTTTTTGGATAAATTTGAATTATTTTTCAATGACGACTTCCTTTTTGAAGGGACATAAATCTTTTTCAAAATTCTATAAGTATCTGACATCTGCTTTACTGATAGTTACACGTGGTAAACAATTAAGATAACTTATTGCATTGCGTTTCATTTCATTCATCGTACAATCATGAGTACGAATCAGCGATATGTAGTTTCATCAAAAATAGAAAATTGCGACTAATGATTTTTCTGAAAGAAAAATCTTCGCTAGTTTCAAGCCGGACTGCAAGACATTGCATTGTGCGTACAGAGCCAAATCATATGCCAAAAAAAATTATCATGGGTAGAGTACTGAATGAAAGAACCTCATTTCAGAATAGATTGAAAACGAAAATAGTTGCAAATATGTAATTACGCACAGTATGTCGATAAAAACATTCTTTTTATCTTAATCGAGCTTGTTTCGTACACTACAGATATTCCCTTGACGACTTCGACATCAAGAAAAATCGCTCCAATGACAAGAATCGGGTGTATCAATTTCAGATAGGATATCTATACGATGATGAGATGAGATGGTGTATATGCCTCTTGAAGATAGATCTAAATGTTTATCAAGGACTTGATTGAATGCACATTTTTATGCATTTCCACCTCCGATTGAGAAATGAAATAAAATTGATTTACGTATACATATTTAGCATACATACCAGTCCATCCGTATCACATAAGTAAGCAAAGCAAGATAACGTTCATGGTTCACTTCATCCCTCTGCCAAGTATCTGCATTTGAAATGAGGATTTTCAAAGAGCTGTGAAACTTTTAATCCGCCAAATTGCAATCCTCATGTAAGTACTATTTCTCTTTATTCGAAACATACGGAATTAGTGAGCCTGAGCCTGTGTCACAAATAATACTTAGGTACATTAGGTGCCTAGTTTGCTAGCCAGCTGGACAAATTCGTTAAGAGTCATGTACTTTCATAGGATTTTCATATATATTTTCGTTTCACTCCTTTGTTCAAATCAAAAAGACTTCAAACATGACCAAAATATAAAGGAGGATCTAGCCTAAAATTTGGAAACATTGGTTCGTAGGGATTACTCAACATGCATAACAAAAGATCAAACGATGTTTCAGAGGGAAAATGACAATGTAGGATTAAGTAGGTACTCCTGAAAACTGGAGATGCTTAACTCATTAAATTACAAAACTTGGAATGCAAGTCGATCCGGATTTCAGAACACATTCTACCAAAAATCCCGGCTTCGGCAAAATGTGCCAAAAAAAAACAATCAAATGTTTTTCGCAGCTATTGGGTCAAATTAAGTCACTATTATTTAGGTAGATTGGATAACATTTAGATCATGAAAGAAAATGTGTGCCTATTTTTTGGAATAAATACATTTATTGCAAATAATAACCTTCTTAAGCATTGACAAGTTCAAGAGATACAGAAGCTTTTAAGATAATTATCTACGTGTGTGCAATGCAATGATGATAACAAGTCATTCGTTTTGTAGCAGATAATTTGGCTAGACTTTTCAAGAATTAGAACAATCAGTGCAATGTCTCATAAGCCCAGAAGCGAAATGAACTTATCATCGATCTCAATATTATACGTCATGTAAAAAGGTGCTGTAAGTAAATGCTTGGAATCAAGCCTGACTTTAGTGGCCCACTGCGCCTGACTGCGCGTCTATTTTTTGTTTTACAATCGGTTTCATTTCTTTTTCCTTTATGACTCTTTTATGAGGACTTAATTTCGCAGCTGAAATCACTTGATTTTTGAAATACATGTTGTTGTACAAGTTCGCACAGAAACAGATTTGTTCCTCATAATTATAACGTATGATGGTGTAACATATTATTGAAGATCTTTAACGTTCAATACCCTTGAATGTTTAACTAAAGGTTCTCAAATCAAAATAGGAGTACATATTAAAGGTTTTTTTATCCGAAACATTTTCAGGAAGGCCCTGATTCTACTTTAAAAAGTTTACCTACGTTGCCTATGCACTACTATGCCAAATAAAAAGTTTTACAAAGTGCATACCTACGTCATCGAGCCAGATACAATAACATCGAGACCTACTTAATTTGTGAAAAGCAATTAACTAATTGAAACATTGTTGAATTAGCACCATTGTAACCAGTCTCGTTAAATTTAATGTGCCATATAGTTTCAGGGAGAAATTTTCGTCTCATCATGAGCCGTCAAACTCGCTATGTTACGTTTATTGTGCACTCTTTTCCGCTAATGCACAAGTAGGGTTAGCACGTTCACAGTAACAGTTCGTACGTACTTACTTCACTTGATTCTTGCTTTATAATTTTGCACAAATCAATTTGTTCGTTTGGAACGCATCAAAAACAAGAGAAGTTCATGGCTAGTTAACAATGCAAGAAATGTCTTCAAATCTGTCAATTTGATTTATGTCAAACTGTACAAGTACATACCTATTTTAAATATACATAATTTAATGGTTGTTTATTGCTTAATGTCAATAACTGTAGTTTTAGTCCGTTCGTCGTCTATCGATTGCATTGAGCTTACATATGTGTTCCGTCAATTATTCTTAAAAATAACAATTGAATTTGTTCATCAAACTTGAAATTAGGGAGCAGTGACCGAAAATTGTTATCCTTTAAAAATCTCCTACCTGTTACAAGACTCAAGATGGATATTAGGTTTCTCGCGCAGTTGATCAAGGACTTCCCCTTCCCCAGACAAGTCCCATTTAATTAATAGGGAGGATCAAATAGTTGAAGCATGAATAACGGCGTACCTGCTCAACGAGACTAACAGATGGCAAAAAAAGAGTCTTCGGTTAAGATTTTGCTAAAAAAAAATAATGTGCTTTTGGAATAAGGTTTGTTTTAGACTGGATTGGGGCAAGATTAGAAAACGTTATGGTAGACCAGGACCAGGAGTCATATGATTAAATGAAATAAATTAATCAGAAATGGAACAAAAAAAAAATCAAGCATTTCCATATCCCATATTTGAGCAAATATGATTTATTTTTTGTGCGAATTCAAAATACCAGAATCGGGTTTCCCCTCTGTTTACGTTCAAGATAGGCGGAAAATGTCCGTGTCAAACATTATTATCTTCGTCTAAATACTAGGGCCAAAATTTAAGTCGTAGGCAATTGCGGATTCGTTATAGATGCCTAGTGTACGTAGCACACAGCATTCGGCATTCATATCCAAAATTTGAAAAGAACGTAGTGACACTTGACAGTCGTGGTGCCTAAGTAAAGAACAAAAAAAACGAGAACAATACAGAATGGAAAGATCGCGAATGTCAAATACAAATTTCATGATTTTTTTGTAAAGTGATTTCCAAAGCGTGTGATTAGCGATTGTACACCAATACTGTTTTTACGTGTTGTTGTCGTTGTTACAGTTGCAATTTCAGTTTACAAAATATATTTCTGTTTATCGTGCGAAGCACGATGATTTTCATTTTTCTCACTTGATGTCTTGAACGACGCGTGTGTATCGGTTAGTTGCTGTGGCATTTACGTTGCTTTTCGACATTTAACAATGATTCGTCAAAAGGAAAAATGCTTATTTGAAACACGTATGCAAACGCATGTAAGTATGTACTTAGAGGTGGTTTATGTTTGTGTGCCGAGATAATTATTTTTAAAAAATCAATGCTGTTGCTGTAGCAATATTCTTAATAAAAGCAATTCTAAAAATTTTCAATATCTTCCAGTCTTACGATACAACAATGGTATATTTACAAATACCGTTACGTAATTAAACGCATCCAGCCATCACATGTTTGACACTGAGAATTAGCGTGTTTTCACAGTTGTGTTGTATACAAAAAAACGAAGAATAAGAAAAAAAATGTGTGTAAATAAAAAAGGCATGCAGGAACAACGATGTCAATGATTTATTTTTGCGGAGTACTCCCTCTGCTCATTGATTGAACAACGCGATACGCCACAAAAGCAATTCTAAAAATTTTCAATATCTTCCAGTTTTACGATACAACAATGGTATATTTACAAATACCGTTACGTAATTAAACGCATCCAGCCATCACATGTTTGACACTGAGAATTAGCGTGTTTTCACAGTAGTTGTGTTGTATACAAAAAAAAACGAAGAATAAGAAAAAAAATGTGTGTAAATAAAAAGGCATGCAGGAACAACGATGTCAATGATTTATTTTTGCGGAGTACTCCCTCTGCTCATTGATTGAACAACGCGATACGCCACAAGTAAAATTTTCATGCTCTTTCTTACGACCACCTCTTGCAATTCACAATTTAGGACGGTGCGGGTCTCAAGTCTCAACGAATAATGGATACAATCTAAATTATTGTGTTTGGTAAAAGAAAAAAAAATTGAAAAAGCAGTTTCATTAGACAAAACGTCTTTATGTATCAGATGTATGGCAAACGTTTTTACAAACTTTATCGCCTTCATAAAAAATGGAATAAAACACAACTTAAGTATTGACTAAGGTGGAAAAAAATGCAGCGAATTGTCTAATTTTTACTACCCTCCCTTGACTGGTAGTGCAGTTCAGAAAAAGTTACCAAACTAAATTTTTTATGAACAGAAAAAAAACCTGAATAAGAGGCTAAAACGAATTGAATTGGGTGGATAAAAAAAATGTGTGCTATAGGAATTGAATGTAGGAATGCTTGGCATGATTCATGCTTGAATGAATAGATGATGATGATGATGGAAGGGTGTATGAGTTGCATGGGTAGGGGTTTATTATGTTGTCATGTCCCCCACTCTATCCCATTTAATAGCGATTACAAAATGTCTCCATTCTTTTAAATCGTCTTCATACCTAAATAAGCAGTGATTTTTTTATGCTGCAATGCATTGCGTGAATTATTTTTAGAATGACGCTCTGTCGAGCTGAACGCAGAAAAAATAAGACGTGAAAATCAAAGAAACCGACATGACAATCACATCATCTTTCATTCGAATGCATTCTTGTCATTTTCATTGGATGATGACGAAATCTTTCATGGGAGAACAAAATTGTTTTTGCGTACGAAAAAATTTCAAATAATAGAATTACTAAAGCATATTTTCATGCAGTAAAAGGGTAAATTAATGAAGTGAAAACGGTACATGAGTTATGCTGCGATTTTTTTTAGAAAACAAGCTAAGCTATATAAAACTATCATTATCCTTTTCATTTATTTGTTTAGCTAAAATACCGGCTAAATGTAAAAATGATGATGATGATTTGATGACAAGTCTAATCTGTAAAACTGGAATTCCTGTGAATTGACACTTTTCACGGGGAAATGAACACAAACAATTTTTCCCTGTTTTAGCATGTTAAAAATTTATCACATCACGCTGCGTTCACAATTAGTGCGTTGAAGCAGGAAGTGGTAAATAGATTTAAAAAAAAACAAATTCATGTTTGCAAATTTTTTATAATATAATATAGCTCATAGTATACTGGCAGAGTTACTTTTACAAGGAATTTTTTAGAGGACGCGCTTCTAATTGTATGATGGCATGATAAATTAAGTGAATGGAATTAATTAGGTCCTTTAGCTTTTATAAAGTCAGAAAGATAGCAGCGTCTTTAGCCATAAAAATGGTTATTTAAAAATACATACCTAGATGAAGTGCTTTTTCTTATTGCATTCACTCAAAGTTTTAAAAAAATCGATACTATAAATTCGAAATGTTTCCGAGATTATCATAAAAAAATAAAATAAAAATGTTAAGGGATCTAATTTTTTTGAGGATTGCATTGGAACAACTGAAATATAGGATGTGACTTTAGAACAAAAATATACTCGCCAGGGATCTGGTGTATGACAATTATCAAAATGAAAGACATGAATTGCTTAGACCTTCGATATTTTATGTAATTGTAAAAGGATGTGAAGAAGATTGGATTTTGTTTGTAATTGAACCATCGTCATATTTATAAGAAACATTTCTGATTTAAACGGCATTCTTTGCAGTCAATCATTGGTTGTGCAGATTCTGTTTACTTGGAATTACAGATTATTTATGAATTAGATTGCTTACATGGAACGATGGAATACTATGGAATCAATAATCAAGGGAAGAATAATACCACCTATGTCACATTTTGACATTTATGTAGTGCGATTTATTGTAACTTTTATGTTTTAAAAAATTACATACATTCATATCGTAAACTCTTCCTGAAAGCAAAACTGAACGTATAGTATAATTACTCATTTTCCAACAAATATTTATATTTTATGCGGCGCGATTGCAATCATTAATAAGAATATACGTTTTCAAAGTAATGTTACGCAGTAGTAATACTCTGTTAAAATTCATTCATAAATTAATCATAAACCGAAGCCTAACGAATTGTTGCTATGTATATAATAAGAATATATGTTAATTGCTTGATTGAACCACAATGGCTGAGTTTTAAAATTACTAACCCATTCACACATCATTGGCGAGCGTGCTTGAGTTATTTTTTATTTTTTCAAAAAAATAAAATAAAATGTCTTCTTCTGCTAATACTATAAGAAAGTCCCATCACTTGGGAACTTTTTTAAAAAGTTTACACAACGCTGCAAAGAGTAATATGTAGCTTGGAATCATTAACTGAACAGAGAAACGATTTTACAACCCACATATTGAACATAAAAGACAATTCATTCTATCGATAACTATTAAAGCAGTGGAAGTACACTTGAAATTGAATACATAAATTACATAAATCGACAAAGGACGGCACGAGAAACGACAACAACAGACGAGCACGGAGCACTCGGTTGTAATTGTTCTAACGATGACAATTCATGATTCACTGGGGTAGTTGATGTACAAATCGACCTTTCATGAATCCCAAATTTGATTCAAAATTCTGTCGAGTTTCTTAACGGCTCTCAACTAAAATTCGAGCTTAAAGGATTATATAAAATTAAAAACGATTCCTGTAGTATAATGCACACTTAATTTGAACTTTTAAAACGTCAGCAAGCAAATAGGATGACTTGAAACAACCGTCGGTGTATAGTTATAAGTTTAATATTATGGCAGACAAAAATCATAGACATTTAACACTTACGTACATATTTACGTATCAGATTTTCTTCATTGACTAAAATTAATGATTTGGGGTAGAAGTGTATGCGGCATAATCCATAAGCATTATTTTTATGCGCATCGCGAAAAATATTCCTTAATTAATAAATTATTTTTTTAGAGATTTCGAAGACATTTCTAAATATATACGCCCGCTGGCAAACAGTTAAAACTTACTTTCGAAGTAAAAATAAAAATCCAATAATGTTTCGTTTCCCTAAATGGAAGACACGCATACTCTCTGTACAAAATGTTACCAACATAAATCGTAATCTAAACTAAAGTAATATTTACAGAGCTTATATTAGATTATATATATTATCCTGTAAGTTTTCGATTGTTCTAACAAGTAATTACATATTATTATGCAATCAAGTATCACACAATATACATTCAGCTGAATTATTGTCGAGAAACATTAAAAGAGTGTCAGTCCAATAAAATCATGGTTACCATTATCAGAACTACAAATGACATGATAGCGTATTTTTCTTTAAAAAGTTAAATGTACAACTAAAATATTTGGATAATTTTACATTTATCAATTTACTGATTAAGATAAAAAACAAACGGTAAAATATAATGTACACAATATTTTTTAAAATGATTTTTAAAGCCGACAAGTGGGATATTCTTTATAGTTAGTCATAATCATAAAGGTAAAAGACTACAAACTTCAAACGTCGCTGTAACCTTGTGTCCGCATGCACGTAAATACCTTTAAAATTATCTGCTTTATAGATCACACAAGAATGACACAACTGATATTTAGAAGCAAAATAGGACATACAATTTTTGACAAAAAAAATTATTTCTTGTCCTTTCCAATCCGAATGAACTACATAGTTAATAAATGTGATGAAATTTAAATAAGTACGACATACTTAACGTGCGACTTTTCATTAGTTTCTTTAGGGGATGCATTTTTATCAGCCACAAAATCTCCTACGTCATTTCCACCTTTCTTCTGTGTCTGATGTGGTAAGGAGGGCAAAGATGATGCTGTTGAATTAGTATGTGAAGCGTTTTCATTCGCAGATGAACTTTGAGGGCTATTGCTGCTGCTAGGGAGTATGTCAACATTACTAATACAATTATTACTATGGCTACTGTTATTTGAATTCAGGTGAGTTTCATAATTATTTGTGTTATGACTTGCTATTGAAGATTTGTGAACTGGATTTCTTTTTTCACTGCATAACGTCGTCATAGGACGTGAATCAGTCTCTTTGTTGCTCTTAGATGAAGAAAGTAAAAAGGATGACGAGGAGATGTCTCCAGGTCCCATGTCACTACGACAACTTGTTAAATGTGCTGATTGTGAGATTATTGACTTGTCGGGGTCAACTGCTGCTGCTGGCAAATTAACTGCAGTCCTAGTATTAGAGCTTAAGGCTGGGTTTTGAAATACTGTAGTAGGCTGAGAAGGGGAGATATTGGAGCATTCTACTGTTTCGTCATCGTCTTCAGCGTCTTCATCTTCTTCAATTATGATCGGGTCAGTCCCACAAGTCACGCTTTGACGAGATGTAGATGCAGATTCCTGTGATTGGGTTGAGGCGTGTGCCCCTTCTCCGTTGTCATCGTCTGTACCAAAAGCAGATAGTGCCACGGGGTTGTGTGTAAAAAACATAATCTTTTCCCTATAAACGAGGAAAAAATGTTGTTGATAAATTCATAAGTTTGCTTTCAAAAAAATTACATCAAGATAGAGTGTATCGGGAGAAATTGATTCGATCCAGTAAAGAAAGTATCGTTTTTCACTTACTTAAAACTGATCATATCGGGTTGGCCACGGGGAGTTTTGCTTTTCCTGAGTTTGTATATTTCTTTTGATGTCTTTTTAAGAAGCTTTAACATCTTCTGAGCTTCCTTTCCTTTTGGGCCAGTAGGATCGAACGCATTTGGGAGCTGGAAAAGCTGCTGAATCATTTCTTTTTCCAGGACACCAGCTGCCTTTGCAGCTTCCAGGTTTTCCTTAAGTGCCTTTAAGCTTTTAATTTCATCTTGCAAGCATTGCAAACGACACTGTTGAGCCTGTGTATTTTTACAGGTAGAAAAAATTGCTTTCGATTTTACACATCAAGAGAATAGAACAAAGCCGCATTTAATTTTACCGAAACTTTACCTGTCTGTCCAGTTCTAAGTCGATGGACGTTCGGACGGAAACGACGGCAGGTTTTGTGGGATTTTGTCCGACAGGGGGGCAGATCTTCTTTAGACGAAGTGATTTTCTTTCCATAGAGCCTCTCTGAAATGCCGTTCCAGGTGAAAGCGATCCACAAAGACTACGCTGAGACAAGCTAGCGTATGGTGGCTTCCGATATGGCATTGAGCTATCACTTTCACTTCGGTTCAGCTAAAATGTTGATATAATTGCGTCCATCATTATAAATTCCATCATTATGTCACTTTAACATGACCTAGATTCTTTTTGATGGATATTATTTATACTTACTCGGCAAATATACTCTTGCTTATCGGCAACGGCTCTTGGGGAAAAAGTCTGCGACCTTTTAATAACAATTCCTTTGGACGTGGCTGGTCCAGGCTCGCGACTTGATTTCGTCTTAACAAATACACATTCCGTGTTGGTTGACTGGTCGCGGGTCGACACTTCCATTTCCTCCTGCAATTCTAACGCTTCAGCTTCCGCATCCTCCAGCATCTCGTTCATATTATCACCTTGTAGATTAATTTGATGAGAAAGCTTTAGATTCTCCTCCAAATCTGCATTCTCTTCACCCTCATTCCAGGCGTTACAACCCCATCCAACGGCGTCCTCATTCCATTTTTCAAGGTCGCTTTGAAATGCCTCTACATCTAAACAATGTATTGAAATATAAAATACGTATACGTGACTCAGATATGTATGACATTGCAAGCTATAGCACAACTAGCCGCTTGTAATAAAAAAAAAAATGGCAGGAAGAAATAAAATATCGTCAGAAGAAAAGGGGTGGTATGTGAAACCTAGTTTCCACAACTTAAGTCCTTACCATGATGTCTTGTCAGAGTAG